>CM033473.1:29724347-29821847 GCA_019447015.1 Hymenochirus boettgeri | reverse complement strand
AACCCTTATTTACTTTGTTACATAGAGCGCAACATACCGCTTTGTTTTTACATATTTTAATGTACAATAATTTACCAGTGTTTCATACTTCTGGATTACTTTACTTGGGTTGATGGCCAATTGCAATCAAGAGAATGTACAATTATACTATTCATCTTGATCCCAAGATCAAACAAGAATGCAGCTGAACCTGAAACTTTTATTAGGTCAATGAATTTTCTTATGGCTTTTTACTAAATCATTATTTTTGGTAAGCAATGTGAACATTATTACATGATGTGAAAACAGACATAGCATGTAGTGTCTCACATCTTGAGATTCTGTAATTTTGGAAAGTTTACACATTTGTTGTGGTTCATTTTCAGGGAAACATTTTGGATTTAAATATCTAGTAAAGCTTCACAGCTTTCTGGGAAACATTTTAAAATAAGTTTGATATTTGTTTGACGTGAGATTACTCCCCACAGCTTAATGATTAGGGATCTACATATAGAGATCATCCTAAATCTTAATTTAACTTTTACAGGACAATTAAGATCCAAATATAGAAGAAGGATAAAGAGTATTCCCATCCCCAAAACAAGAATTTATTATCTTTCAGAAAACTCTCCCAAACCCAGAAACTGTTTTAATTTCCTACAGATATTGTTTGTTTAATAATCCTTAAGGTATTATTATTTAAAGAATTTCTGATGTATTGGTATGTAGTATATATATACTAATTATACTATACTGTAATTGGGTACTTTGGTACAGGGACTGAATGGGCCATCAAGATTAGAGATTAGTGAGGTTTGGTTCCGAAATCTTATTTTTTTAAAAAGTCTCGAAAGTTCGAAAGCAATTCTATAGAATCAATGGATGCCAAGTTCTGATCTTTTTCCATTTGAATATAGAATATTCTTTGTTCAATATTAATATTTTTTGTTCAATATTGAATAATTGCTAAACTATCGAATATATGAAGTTTCGAAAAGCTTTGGTTTCAAAAAGTTCTCAAGGTGCGAATCGGACGGAGCAGTGTGGAGGATCAGAAAACATTAAATTAGCAAGGTAGATGCACTTCCAGTTCTTGCTATTTCTGAATTATACATTATCTGACTATATGTCTTCCTGCAGTTGTGAATTATGGATATTTTTTGACCAATATAGATATTGTTCCCTCCTTACTAGAATAGTAGAATCATCCAAAAAAACATGGTTTTCCTATTGACTATGTTAATTTAGCAAGTTAGCAAGAATCATTCCAAATAAATTAACAATGAGGAGGCACAGCAGAATTAAGATTTTGCAGTGTCATTCTGCTGTGTCTCTCTGGGTTTAATTTGTCTAGATAATAGAACTCCTAGAGGATTTCTCTGTTCCAATGAACAATGAACCCTAATCTCCCCCCAAGATTAAGTTACAATTTTACCTGGGTAAGGAAGCCTTGACCAGGAATTCAATATTTGGGGAATTAGGATCCAGTATTAAACAATTATCCAATAAATTGTGCTTAGCTTTTAGAAGGGTTCTAAAACCCATTCCAATGAAGTTGAAGAAGAATTACTGTAGCAGTTAACATTACCCTTCCCCATGCTAGTGTGCAACTTGATTGGAAACCCACCACCTTTATTCAGGCTTCACTCTTTATTTGGCCTCCGTGACACCTCTTTTTACCAATACTGTTCCTTGGTAAAAGTTGACATTACAATCTTCAAATGTCTTTTTTCCTTACGTTTAAGATTGTAATGTCTACATCTTGACCAAGGAACAGGATTAATTCAAGTCATTCTGGAATTAAGAGATCCATTTGGATGATTAGCGAAACATCTTCAAGAACTAAACTTCAAGTCCAGTTTTATCTAACTGAAAAACAATATACCATATGATTTGGATGAATGAGAACCTTCATAAGTTACCATTATTGCACATTAAAATAACATAATACAACAGTTCCTAGCAGTGAGTCCATACTGCCAAGGAAACATAGTTGTTAAGGTTCCACAAAGAATGTACATCAATTAAATTCAACTCCCTATCCATTCAATGACACCTAATTAGAGATGTCCGAAACTGTTAAGTTTTGTTCCGTTTTCGGTTAACGGATCTCGGGAAAATCCTGAAGTACCGAAAATCCAAAAAAGGAACATGCTTTCGGTACTTTGGTACTTCAGGTTACTACTAAGTATGTACAGCAACAAAATACAAGGGGGATAAATACATTGATAGTTAAGTACATAAATATATAAATTATATATAGATGTGTAATATCAATAAATAAAGTGCTATGGCTTTGCCAAAGTAGAAATTAGGTCCTTGCCCCATAGAGCTTACAATCTAGTTAGGTGGTAACATACAGAGACAATGAAATGGGTATAAGGCTGGAGTGAGACTAATTGCAGCACAAATAACACAATCATATACTGTGCTGGTTGCCAGATAGGTAGGATGTAAAGGATAGATTTCAACCTGCTAATTGAGGTTTGGACTGGATGGAATACACCCTCGGATTTAAAAGAGCTTAGTTCAGTTCTATCTAGACCACTGTTTCTTATCTTTTCAGATTCACATTGGTCTGGGGATGTGTCCGCTGGATTGGAATAAAGCCAATGTATACCAAATTCAAAAAAGGTAGTCATTCACAGTCTGGTAACAATAGACCTGTAAGCCTAACAAACATGGTAGGAAGGTGATGGAAATTTTGTTACGGGATATATCCTTGACTTTATCTCCAGAGCTCATCTTAGTAGTAGAGTCAGGCATGGATTATGAGAAATAGATCATGCCAGACAAATGAATTGGTTTTTATGAAGAAGTGAATAAAAATTTAGATTCAGGACCAGCAGTGGATGTGGTATACTTGGATTTGCAAAAGCTTTTGATACTGTGCACATAGGCGACTAATGTATAAACTGAGGACTGTTCTTCCTTGAAGAAAACACTTGTGCATGGATAGAGAATGGTTTATTTGATCACAAGCAGAGAGTGGTGGTAAATGGAGCTACATCTATGTGGGCTAAAGTTCTAAGCGGGTGCCTCAGGTTCTGTACTGGGGGCCACTTCTGTTTAATCTGTTTATAAATGACTTAGAAGGGGCATTGTCGTATATCGTGTTTGCTGATGACACTAAACTATGCAGAGTTGGAGACTTCAAATGATGTGCAGTGTTGCAAGCAGACCTAGATAGATTATCAAAATGGGCCAGCAGAAGTGGCAGATGAGATTCAATGTTGTATAATGTAAGGTGAGCATTTGGGATTTAATAATCCCTGTGCCACCTACACCATAAAAACTCTGTGTTAAGTGCATCTGTATGGAAAAGATTTGGGGTTCTGGTAGATAACAGACTTAGCTGTAGCAAACAAGTGCCAGGTAGCAACGGCTAGAGCTAGCAAGATATTGTCTGTATAAGAGGGGAATAGATTTAAAAGAGAAAGATATTATTCTCCCTCTTTACGCCTGTTAAGGCCTCATTTGAAATGCAGTGCAGTTTGGAATCCCATATGCAAAAGGAACATTGGAAATGCGAAGCAGATTCAGAGAAGGGCAACTAAATAATAAGGGGAATGGAGGGGCTTGAATATGCAGGCAGATTAGACAAGTTAGGCTGTTTACATTGGAGAAGCGACGTTTGCGTGGGGATATAATAATCTTATACAAATATATTAAGGGCCATACAATGAACTCTCTGGTGCATTGTTACTAATAGGTCATATCAGAGGACTCGTGGACATCCCTTAAGGTGGAAGAAAAGAAGTGTTCATTTCGGGTTAGGAAAGGTTCTTACAGTGAGAACGGTGAAACTGGGAACGTCTCCAGCAGATGTGGTATGGCAACTCATTAAATAGCTTTTAAAAAGGGCTGGTAAGTTAAAAATATGAAAATTACTGGTATGAATACATATTGATCTGGGTGATCCAGTGGATACTTTCCAGTTGTGTTTCCAGTTGCCTGTTGCTAGGGTTTTTGCCTTCCTCTGGATCAACTGTTAGGATGGGTTAAAAAAAAAAATAAATAAAAAATAAAAAAAGAGGGTGAATAGGTGTACTTGATGGACTTGATGCTTTATTCAACCTCAATTACTATGTTACTATTGTCTGACGTACTGAGAGGGGAATAGAATTCAGAGGATGGGAGCCACAAGAGAGAAAGGTTTAAGGCCAGAGGAAACAGTACGATTGGGGGGTCTGTACAGGAGGGTTTATGTGATGAGTGGAGGGTACTGGCAGGAACATATGGGTTGTAGTACCCCAAATCTGATAAGAATTCACTGCGGTAGAAAGTGAAATATTCACATGATGACATAGTAACAGTAGTAATTGAGTTGAATAAAGACATGCGTCCATCTAGTCCAATGTTTATACCCTCCCTTTTTAACCCTACATGTTAATCCAGAGGAAGGGCAAAAAAAAAAAAATAGCTAATGATTACGCTAACTTAGGTTGTGCTACTAAATAAAAAACTAAACAGAAGATCTCAGATAGTTCTCCATGCTCATTAGTGGATCCATGTTATCCCATGCTACTGAAATTAGTAGCTCTTTATAAAGTATTTAATGCCTCATCTAAGTAATGTGAACAGTGGGCATACGTGTTTTATTTTAGGGACTATCTAGCCGCTCAGAAAATGTAATGGACCTAATTTAATTTAACTGTAGGTCTGCGCAGTCCCTAAAAAACTAATGGCTATTAATTTAATCAGGTTAATTTAATACTACTGCGGTGGAAAGGCCACTATCTAGTTGTCATGCAATTATTATGAGCGTGACATTTCTATGCCATGATGCTAACGGCGCTTGGTACATCATTTTACTTTGAAGTTAAACTCAGATAACCTGCCTTTGGCATTTAATTAGCTTCATATTAAACACTCTTTAATAATAAAATGATTAAAATTTTTATTGCTTCTTAAATGAGGCCCTTTTAGATAGATTTAATGACTTGGTTAAAGAACTGGAGTTTGTTTGTGAATCGAGTCTTCCCCCGGACCGGGTCTATAGCAATGATATGCTTTACGGCTTCAAAATCTGTATTTTATTCAAATTACCCCTTATACCATTTTAGATAAAACTTCTTATGTGTTTTAAGACTAACTGGGAAATGTCATGGACAAGGCACTGGGAGTCTCATTTTTAACAATGAAAAGTGTTGGCTATCCCAGAGAGTTGACTAATCCCCCTTTTTTTTTTGTTAAATCTTTTTCTTGCTGACAAGTCAAATAAATTGTACACAAAGTGATTGTATGCATATGGCTCTTCTGAACTAGTTGTGGAAAAACAATAATTGCTCACGACTTGCTAATCTTTCATTTGCGAATCATAAATCTTCATGCAGGTTTTTTCAAGTTAATTTAAAAGAGTTTGTTAAAGATAAAAAGATCATTTACTTTTATTTTAATGTTTTTTGTACATACCGTATATACTGAGTATAAGCCGACCCGAGTATAACGACCGGTACCCATTTTTACCTTAAAAAGTAATAAAACATGATGACTCGAGTAAGCCGAGGGGTTTGAAATTATGACCACTACTGCCTTTTAATTCTGTATGGGAAAATCTCTGCGTCCCTAAAAAGCCTCATTCCTTGGCACTCCAGATGTTTTGGAAACACAACTCCCATCATGCTTTAGTGGCCGGAGTTGTAGTTTCCAAACACTGCAGTGCCAGGAATGAGGCTTTTTTATGGACTGCACCCCCCAGGAAAGGCCCCCAAGTTCAGTTCAGTAATTAAGTGTTAAGTACTCACTAGGTCAAGTAAATAATTGTGGAATCTCCGGCTGCCGATCGTCATGCACAAGCTAACATCAGAAGCATGTGTTCTGCCTGGCACTCCACGCTGATCTGCAGGTGACGTCCATACGTGAAGCCCGTCTCACTTACTGCCCGCGCCGAGTAGTGACATCACTACTTGGCACCGGGCGTAAGGAGACAGGCGCCGGTTATGGACGTCATCCTGCAGATCAGCGCGGAGTGCCAGGCGAAACATGCTTCTGATGTTAGCTTGTGCATGACGATCGGCAGCCGGAGATTAGACAATTATTTACTTGACCCGAGTAAAGCCGAGGTCGGATTTCAGGCTAATTTTAAAGACTGAAAATCGGCTTATACTCGAGGATATACGGTAATTACATACAGTACGATGTAACAGATTTCTATTCTTTTAAACTTATTTCAGCTCTGCCCCCCCTTTATTACAATATGCTTGTCAATTGTATGTCACCAGATGAGAGAAGGTCAGTGACACGACTAGAGGAAGAGCCGGTATAGAGTTGTATGTCCCTTTAAAATATTTAGGACTTCTTCCTGCTCAAAATAAAAAAAACAAATGCATCCATATGTAAATAAATGTTAACATGCCAACTGTAACTCTAGGATGATTACATAACACTATATTTTACTATGCCAGGTTTGTTTGCTTTGGGCACTTCTCCTTTGTACTTTCCTGTACCTGTTTCTTAACATTATTAGGCCTATTTACGGAGAGGAGCTCTGGAGCCGCAGCACTCTCTTAAGGGGTTAAAATCATGCTAAACTGATTTGCGATCAGTTAGAGCTATAGCTTACTTTAAATACTTAAAGGGCCAATACACTGAAATGACTTTGCCTCATCTATAACTGAATACATGTAAGTAGTGCTTACTCTGATTTGCGTGTGTTACTGCATGCCTTCAATCCAGCACACATTTTAGGGCAGTGTCCCCCCTCCTCTTTCAACCACCCGACCTGACTTTTTCCCACAAACCAACTGTCAAGCCTGCAACAGCACACAGCATTCCAATTGTCAAAACTCTGTCACCATTCCAGCTACAGTAAAACTACTCCAGAAGAATAGTTTTTGAGAGCAAGGAACTTGATTGACAGCTGAAATATAAGAAGTTTTAGATTGGATATCTAAGAAATAGGGGGCAGATCAACAAACAAATGACACAGTGGTGGTTGGGAAGGAATTAAGTTTCCAGTTATGGTCAATATATTTATTGGTATAGATGTCCTTTAGGTGCGGGTAGATATTTGTGTGCAGGTTAGATTCACCATGGTGGTCAACTCCCCGAAAGTATGTGATAAGTTACAGACACATATAGCCTGAATGAGTCCTTGCACAGAATATAACCAAAATCAAACAATGTCTTGAAAACAAGTACTGATTTTTACCAAGGAGGTAATTAGCATTCCAAAAACAAGCAGATATCTCAGTGGCCACTACTTTCTTATGTCCTCTCATGGTGTGTGGCTGTCTCACACTAGAAATCCATTTAACAACAACATAGTGCACAAGTGCACACTTTTCCACATAGAAAGTTAATTGGCTAAATTACACAAGGCACAAACTCAACTGTGATTGCTTGTTTGGTTTTCCTAGATGTCCTATAAACGTGTGACAATATGGGGGAGTTTTGGCTGTCACATTTTATGGGGCAATTCCCACTATTACACATGTGTAAATGGAAAATCTATCAAATGTCTGTAAAGTCTATTACAGTGCAGCACAGTAACCCAAGACCTGAATACTCACCTAATTCCCATGTTCTTTGGTATCATCCTTCCCTTGCTATTAGGCCAGAGTGGACTTTTTTTGTAAACTCCAACAACAGCATTGAAAACCAAATAACCCAGTTTACCTGTCATTCCATATTCAATTAGAAGTTAATCTGGAGGCCTGTGCTCATATAGAGACCTTGTAAGATTTGTCTTAAAGGGCATGTCCACCCCCAAAAACCATTTTTGCTGTTGTGTAGGGAGCGCTATGCTGTGCACTTTTGCCATTACTTTCATTATTTTTTTGGAACAGTTATCAAGTTTATTCACTTTGTGTTCTTATGGGGGCAGCAATGATTTCTCTGCTCCTATAGTGGACAGTGTGCTTGTAGTCTATGTCCACCAATCAGAAGGGTTTTCCTAATGGTTAAAATACACTTGCTTTTTTTTATTAATTAAACATGCAGAATTAGTTAAACAATGCAAACAACTGATTTGCAAGTCCCACCTGGATTCTGGGATTTTACATTAACCCTTTCCCTTCTTCAATATTTATCAGAACTACTGTATTGTTATGTGCAAGTAGCATGTTGATGTCATATTGAATCACTTTATCAATGGTGTATATATATACATAGACAACATAATCAATGCACATTCCTAGGCCCCAACAATATCATATTAAAGGCATGGACCTCCCATAGAAGGGGCGTGTTGGGGGTGCTATTACCACATGGAGGCTTGACCAAGCCTTTAATATAAAGCACTGGATGGCCTCTTTCCTCATTTTAAAAAGCCAAAGTGCTGAGGGGGAAGGGAGAGAACCTATTATATGGATCAGTGTGTAAGAATGATAAATGCAAAGTTTGCTAATCGTATTGAAGTAAAAGAAATTGAAAAGATTAGACGTTAGGACCTTCCAGACTGGGGTTACCTTGACGTGGTTGGAAGGCTTTTCATTCATGTGATCACAGTAAGTATACTAAAACCCCTTTGTTATAAAGGATGCCAGTGTGCAGATAATGATATTGTATGGGGCCTAGGAATGTGCATTGATTCTTCTCTATGTTGTATAAAATGTTGACCAGATCAGTAGCACTTCCACTAAATGTAGTTGTAAATTAGCTAATTGGAGTGCTTCCACAATTCTTGTATTTTGTATATATAATATATATATCAGCAGCATCTAGGGCTATATTTATAAAGGCAGCTATCGCTCATTAGCATTAAATTGCAATGGCAGACATAAATGTACTAAGAAGCGACACTGTGTCTTTATAAATATGCCCCATAATCATTATCTGGTGAATAAAAGACACAACTGTTGTACAAGCAGGCTGCATTTATACAGACTGATTGCTTTTACACTGCAATTATTCAGATCATGTTGCTCCCTATACTGATTGAAATCATCTCCTCTGCTCTATACTGACAACATTGGAAAATATGGAACCAGATATTCCAATACATCAATAGCGCTGTTACTCAGATCTCTGTTGAGTACCTAGTTGGGATAACAAATCAAACTTCTGCTGGAATTTTTTATAATCTTAAATACTGATAGTCAAATACTGAGATCTAACTGAGAGCCATCTGAGATAAGGTGCCCTTCAAGCTACCCAGTCTGAATCCTCAATAAGCTTATATCCCCGTACATGCCTTACAAGACATTTCAGATGAAATGACAAACTGAAACTAGCTCTCCTTAATGAACATTCACTATTTGTAGTGACTCCTAAAACCACCCCCCAAAATCTGATTGGTCCAAAATCCAAGATCAATCAGATTTAAGATTGTATCTAGACCAATCATATTTCGGGGGGGTGTTTATGAGACACTATAAAATCACATGAAATCTTCAGAGAAACTCAGTTGTAATCAGCAGTCAAACTAGCAAGTCTTGCTTTGTATTTAGGTTAGAGATTTGACAGTAGATGGCTGGTGGTGGTGGATGGCAAAATAATATTTTCAGCTCCTGGGTTTCTTATTTATGGTGCCATTGTGTAGTAGTCCATATAACAGCACATACATGTTGATATAACAGATAAATGATAATGTTAGATTTTTGAGACCCCATATGCATATGTAGTTGCACTACTGCTTCCACCATTCCCTGATGAGCACTCTCATAATCTAATGCGGTTGGGGCTGGGGGAGCAAGAACTATCATATGGGAAAGGGATTTTACAACTAAGGGGAGGGAGACCAAAATGGGAGGGAGAGGGAGGGGGGGAGGGCTCTTCTGTGCAGGCAAAATTCTCCCGTCGGAGAGACAGGAGGCAGAGTCCTATATGGAATCTGCTATCCTCCTGGTGGGCAGTTTTTGGGACTTGGGGGGATTACAGGAGAACCATTTGGAGCTGGGATGTAAGATAAGGATTATTATTCACTACAGAGTGGGGCCAGTAGTGGGGGGATTATAGTTTTGGGGGTGGACATGCCCTTAATACTTGATCCAAGTTTTCCTGCATTTAATTCTTGCTTTTGTGGATACTAAATAACTTTAGTTTTTTTTTATAAAGTTTTTTGCATAGAAATAAAAACATTAGATATATAAGTAGAAATCCTCTTAGCATTAACTAAACTGGCTGCAATGTGGGGAGGTAAGGGCCAATTCAGTACTACGGTATCCGAAAATTCAGATACTGCAGGTTTCGAGGAAAGACCGGCCTTGGTCCTACATTTATCAACAATCACACAAACATTCACATGTAGAAAAACTTCAGCAATGGTAATGTATGAATGATCATACAATTCCATTCACATCGTAAATGTACTCTCGCGGCCATACAATTATGATCGCAAATGCAATTGTAAGATCCAATGTGGAAGTTACTATTATGAGCAATCAATCATAAATGTAGGACCGCGGCCGTACGATGTTAAAGACATGGTATCGCAAAATAGTGATACCACGAAATTATAAAGTGTGAGAATAGCTTTATTCCACCAGCACTATTCCACACTGCCTCCCACACCACAGCCAAAAAAACACTGGCCTGTTTAGTTTTATTATTAATTATTATTATTATTTTTTATATTTCCTCAACAAAACAGCAGCTATACAGTATGAAGTCATTCGGGAGACAATTAGGGGACCAAAATGGCTTGAAACTTGTCTGTCTGTTTTGTAATCTGTTGTCCATCCAAGAGGAAGTGAGCGATTGTAGATATCTATGTGAGTGTGTTATAGAAATATTCTATTAATTTAAATAAAATAGTCATTTATACACATCCAGAAACACAAACATTAAAGAAAATCGATATCATCTTGGAATCAAGTGCGGGTAGTAGTGGTGAAATCTCATGTTTTCTCCTTTTCCTCTGGATTTATTTATTTATTGGCAGAAAAATGGCCATTGAGCACGAGTCCTAATACATTATTTGCACTATAGATGGGGGAGCAGAGCTTTGCACTTAGTACCAGTGATTGATAACCCATAAGACTTTATGGACATTATCTGAATTCCAGGATGATGAATGATGGGAAACCCTATATTAGTTATCAGGTGATAAATTATACTCTATTCTCTTTAATTGATATCCTTATCATCTTACTAGTGCTAGTTAACTACTACAAAAGAAGGAAAAGTGACCATATACTTGTTTTGACTAGATTTTTTTATCAAAATTAATTTTTTTTTAGTACCCTTTAAGTATGGCTGCCACAAGTAACCCCAATCTGACAAAGGTGCTCACACCTACTGACCTAACCCTCATTACAGGTGTGTACCTAGCTTTTTTGGTTATTGGTCAAATGTGTTTTTGTCTATAGTACCCTTTAAGTATGGCTGCAACAGTAATGGAGGGGTAGATCAGTAGGTGTGTGTTCCTGTGTCAGGTTGGGGGTTAAAAATCAAACTTTTTGATTATTGATCAAATCTGTTTTTTTGACTATATTTACCCTTTAAGTATGGCTGCCACAGAAATGGTAAGTAGATTGGTAGGTGTGTGTACCTGTGTCAGGTTGGTGGTTAAAAAAACCAAACTTTTTAATGATTGTTCTAAAAAAATTGTTGACTTAAGTTACCCTTTAAGTATGGCTGCAACAGTAAAGGAGGGGTGATCAGTAGGTGTTGTACCTGTGTAGGTTGGGGATTAAAAATTTTTTTTTTAATGATTAGTCAAAATTAGTTTTTTGATATAGTTACCCTTTAAGTATGGCTGCTATGGAAATGGAAGGGTAGGTCAGTAGGTGTGTGGAACTCGGTCTGGGTGAAGGGGTATGTCTTTTTTGTTTACAACCATCAAACTAACTTCTATTGAGGATATTTTTTTCTGCTTTGTTTACCCTAAGTATGGCTGTCATGGAACTGGAAGGGTGGTCAGTAGGTGTTGTGTACGCATGTGAGGTGTGGGGGTATATGTTTTGAATGTATGACTATTAACTAATTTTATTAATGATTGATCAAAATTAGCTTTTGACTATAGTACCCTTTAGTATGGCTTTATGGGAAAGAGAAAAGTAGGTCAGTAGGTGGGGTGTACCTGTGTCTGTGTTGGGGGTATCCCCGTTTGTATTTATGACCATGAAACATACTGTTCTGAAATATCCACTTTGGGATTGTTACCATTATAGTCTATGGGAAAAAAATGTCACCGATAACGCTGTAACGCTTCTGCGGATTCCTTAGCTAGAAGATAGCACACTTCTCCTATATGCCCCGCACTCTGTACCGAATTTCATGTCTCTAGCTCAAAAACTGTGGGAGGAGATACAGTCCAAAAAAGCGGAAGAAGAAACAGAAGGAGAAATAGAAAGAACAGGAATTTGTCTCTCAAGCCAAATTAATTAACTAGGTCAGTTGTGAAATTGGCATCCCAGTTTCTTAATTTTTTAAATCCACTAGGAGTGTTAAAGTGTTTTTACAAAACTGGGCATGAAGGAATAAAAAAACGGGTTATCATAGTGAATATTTAGTATCACTCTTATTACAAGTTTCACCATCTGGAAACCAGGTGTGGATACAGCTGTACAACGTGCTAAAAACAAATAATCATCTTGCCCTAAAAATCTGTTTTCTCTCAGGCAGACAGTTGGCAGGTTTCTTTCATGTAGAATGATTTAAATCCTGAATTTCACCACCATACTTTTGTTATAGGATTACATCCTTTGTTATTGAATATTATTTTTATGTAGTTCCAAAGAGAGTGACTCAAGTAAACATTTTGATCAAATTATGTCTTCGCGTATTACTCCTTTGGGAGTAGTAAAGAAGCCAACGATTCATTAGAAAACTCTTCAAGTTTTGAGAAGTGGAGGGAACATTCACTCTAGAGATTCATTACAGAATTTAAAGTATCAGCTTGTGTATTCAGCTGCACCTTAGATGTTTGAAGTTCTTATT
Source organism: Hymenochirus boettgeri (assembly GCA_019447015.1). NCBI lineage: Eukaryota > Metazoa > Chordata > Amphibia > Anura > Pipidae > Hymenochirus > Hymenochirus boettgeri. Next base: position 29,809,043 of record CM033473.1, on the reverse strand, counting down.
CTGGTTGATGTTTTTTCCCAATCCACTGCTGTTTTTTTCTCGGAACTTTCAATGTCTAAACGATGTTTTTACAGTATATGCAGAGAACACAGTCTTTTTTTTTTAGTGTGAATTAGCAACTTTAGGACCGGATCACTTTCAACCGTATTTGAGGGCAACCTGTAGTAGAAAAAATCGCATGCGCAATCACAGAAAAAAAAATGGCAACAGTGTGGCCAGCCTTGAGGCAGAATTGGTAGTTTTGAGTGATTGGACATTTCAGCAAGGCTAAGCCCCACTACTGTTAAAACGCACCAGAATCACGCACACATGTGATTGAGCAAAAAAATATTGATGGCATGTGTTACCAAACCGGAAACGGATGTGCAATTGCACGGCATCGTAAATTGTAGGAATTTTTGTGTTCCCGTGATTTCCATGTTAATTAAAGCGCATGAGCAATCGCAAGCGAAATCATCTGCGCCTAGCCCTTAATCATGGATTGATCATTCGGGATAAAATTTTGGTGTTACTGCTTTAATTAGCAGCCTGTTGATCAGTTTATAGTCTTTGGTCAAGAATATGGGTCTGGTGACCCGTGAGTACCAGAGATGTACATATTTGGTCTCAGGCAACTCAGTTTAAGCTTTAAATTGATATACTGTGCAAGAAATCATTAGATAAATTGTGTAACATATTGTATGCAGTGTATATTATAGTGTATATTTATAGCAGCGGTGATAACCTATGGCACGTTCCTCCCCATTAACTCACAGCTGTCACCAGGATTTTGAGAGGGATCACTATTGGTCAGTGTGAGGTCCTATAAAGAACCCAGACTAATGCTGTCATGTTTCAATCTTATTACATTTAATCAGTTCAGGACACAGGTTTATGGCTTCTATGGGGTCTATTGTTAAATAATGTAATAAACCATTAACAAAATCACTTCATGTTCTTAGAGAAGTGGGCATGGAGATGTTCAGTCCCCCTATCATATATAGCAGGGATAAGCAACCAGTAGACTCCAGATATTTGAAAACTACAACTCCCAGCATTCCTCTACAAGCACTCAGTAGTTAGGGATTCAAACTACAACTCCCAACATTCCTTACAAGCACTCTGTAGTTAGGGAATTCTGGGAGTTGTAGTTTCAAACATCTGGAGATCTACATGGTTGCCTATCCCTGATATATAGATATCCATCCGTGCCAGCAAACAGCACAGCTCTCCTTTTAGTCTATGAGAGGGAGGGGTGGGGTGGAGTTATGTGAAAGTGAGAAGAATGTTTTTCCTATGTCACAGGAGTGACATATAAGTCTTGCAACTTCCTAGAAAAATGTTTTGATTGGCTAACACTGCTGTCAATTTAATATTAAGCACACCATTGGATACAACACTAAAAGGTAAGTGATAAATATGCCCTTTGTAAGCTTCCATTGCCTCCCTATAAAACTTCCTGAGGTTTGGCTTAACACTTCATTTTGGAGATTCCATTCAAAACAGGAGTGGGGACTATGCAAGTACTTTTATTTATATATTTTGCCTATTTACATTTCTATATACTTTAATGTCATTACTACAATTTGTAATATGATATAACTATTTATTTACTGCTTAAACAACACATAAAACACTGTCCCTATGCATATTACTTTTACCCACCCCCACCAACAAAGTACCTCCAAAAAAACCAGTGTATTCCCTATTAAATTATAAATGAATTTATATACTATATAAGGGATTCCTTTAACGTAAGGATTGTCACTATACTTCAATGTTGCTGTTTGCATCCAAGAGTTTTTTTTTTTTTTTAATTGTGGGTGGATTTCAGTTCAGAACAACCTTTTCATCTTGATTACGGAGTTCTGCGAGAGTCCTTGTAATATAAACAGGCATCAATAAAGTAAGCCTTGGCATGGCTTCTGAAACTCTTCATACACAAAATGAAATTCAATTATCTGAGAAACACCATCCACATAATAGCTGCTTCTTCAAACTAGAAACCTAGAATATATTGCCAGATCTATTTTAAGATTTTTTCAGAAATACTGAAGGTGATCCTTAGCTTGTGCATTTGTTAGCAGTGTAACATAAAGAACAAAGTCAAAATTGTCCTAAAAAAAATCAAAAAGGGAAAATAACACCCAAAGGCACCAATCCAGCAACCAAGATTACTGCCTTTAAGGAGAGCCACCTCTGTCCAAGGGTGAGGACCATAGGTGCTCACCCCTAGGTTACAGCTGTAGTTTAAAAACTCCACATTGAGAAAGGACCTCGCTATCCGAAACAGTTGTTGTGTGGATAGTGAGTGTGAGTGAGTGGATGGGTTGTATACTCCAATCATGGTATGTATGTTTAGTTTTAAAAACGTACCTTTAGGTGCCCTGGTCATTCTGTCCCCTTCTCTAGCTGGCATTTCATCCAGTGGGAAGACACATACTTGAAGAAGTGTGGCCATCCATTGTCAGTGCATTGGAGGATTGCAGACCCCGAAAAAGAGGCAAGTCTGGAAAGAAACAGGGAGTGTTACTTAAAAGATAAATACCCAATCTACCAGCTTTTACCGGGATAAGGGGCTAGCATTTTGTGTCCTCAACCTAGCTAACAGAGAAGGGGTGTGTGTTATTTTATTGCTTTAGATCTCACTATAAACTAACCAAAAGTTACTTGTCTTTGTTGTTGTAGTGTAGGGACAGCAGTGGCTCCCACATTGATCCTCCTCCAGCCATTGATCCTCCCTTAGCTGTTGATCTGGGATTTGTACATTCCTTTCACTAGGCTGTGGGGGTGGGGATTGATCGTAGAGGAGGGACGGGACTTCCAGTGATATCAATTGTGTCATAAGTGCTGAATGAAGGAAAGTAATAAAATATTGACATTATGGTAAGATACTGATCCAGGGTGCTAAATGAATGCTTGTCTTTCCCGGAAGGTAATATATTTATTTGGTTCTATATAAATGTTGTTGTAAGTAACTAATAGCATTCTAGGTTTAGATTATTGAAGAATTAACATCTAAGTCAACTAGACTTTTCCAACCAAATAAACCTATTTGGGTCACTGATGTAAAACAAACAAACAAACAAAAAAACAGACATGTTAACAAAAACTTTTACTGGGTTTCCACGATCCTACTATATGGAATTGGCTACACTGTGCTATTTTCTAAATAATTTGGAAATGGAGTGGCCACCGCTACATTAGTAAAAAAACCCTGGTTACTTGATCGGATAGAGAGGGTTTCGCACTAATTCGGCCTATAACGGCTGATATAGCATCTGCCTGTAAATATTTACTATATATACTGAAGTATAAGTCAAGGTTTGGGGCTTTAAAAATAGCCTGAAAAACAAAGGATGAGGGTTACTGTATGGGATTACCGTCCATTTAAAGGGCAACTAATGCCTCAAAACAATAAAGAATCAGAAGGATGGTATTGTTAAAAAGATTGCCTTCTGATTCCGTATTGTTTTGAGGCTTTAGTTGCCCTTTAAATGGACAGCAGAATTCCCATACAGTAACCCCATACAGTAAAACCATACTGGATTGGCTATTACTGTATGGGAATTCTTTGTCCATTTATAGGGCAACTAAAGCTCAAAACAATACGGAATCAGAAGGCAGTAGTGATCAAATTTACCCTTGACTTAAATTCAATCAGTCAATCATGTTTTCCTGAGCAATACCGTGATACAATAGGAGAAAGAACCTACCCAAAGAGTTACAGTCTACAGGAAGTGAAATGTGGAGGTGAGACATTAGGTTGTGGGAATCGGTAGGGTTGTAAATAGATTGGCAGTGGAGCGTGAAAGGCAGTTTGGATCTTATTGGGTATAGTCAGATGGGTAATGTCTAGACCAGGTTATATGCTAGCCTGAAGAGGTGGGTTTTAAGGTTACGTTTGAAGGTGTTAAGGGACGGTGAGATGGATTAGTCACAGCCACTGACTGGATTCTGCTCAAGGAGCTGCCTTTTCTGCACATGTGCATAACAAGCTTGTACAGCTTTAAGAGGAGGCAACATTTGAAGAAGAGGACAGAAACTATGGAGAGAATATCTCCCTTCCAGCAAGCAAGTTACTATTGGAGTTTGGGGGTGGGGGAGGTAAGTTTTGTTTTTTGAACATGCCCATTAATGGGGAAATATTTTTACAGAAAAACTTTGGAATTTATTTTTTTAGTGCACCTTTTCTGTGGGGCCGTAACTTGCTACAGAGGTTAAAACCCGTGTGCACATTTTAGAGATATTTCCAATGAGATATTAATAGTTATATATATATTCAGCAAACATGATCAACCCAGGTATTTTGAGTTCTGGCTTTATATCAATACTCGGGCCTAAAAAAAACAAAAGACATTTAAAATTAGTTATTTTTTTCCCTTTACACAGCTTGGTTACTCTCATCCGTTTTAATCCTGGTGCTACTGAGAACTCCCCTCTTCTTCCTAAGCCTCTGTTCATCTCTGACATGGGCACACATTTACAGTAGTCTGGGCTGACAGGTGGATGACCGGAAGAGCTGACAGCTGCTCCAGGAGTGGTGATATTGAAAACACAGATCTGCAATAGTGAGGGGAAATGGGAGTTGGAGTGATGTCTCCTACCCCCTGGAGATTATAGAAGTCATATATAAATTTTTGTTTTGTGGAACAAATAATGTCTTTTTATCATTTCTACAGCTGGATTAGACTTACACCACCAGCATGGGTTAGACCGAGCGCTGGCACTCGGATGCTTCTAGCAGCTGGTAAACACCACAGCATGGGTTAGACCGAGCGCTGGCACTCGGATGCTTCGTAGTCTGGTAAACACCACAGCATGGGTTAGACCGAGCGCTGGCGCTCGGATGCTTCTAGCAGCTGGTAAACACCACAGCATGGGTTAGACAGCGCTGGCACTGGATGCTTCTAGCAGCTGGTAAACACCCCAGCATGGTTTAGACCGAGCGCTGGCACTCGGATGCTTTAGCAGCTGGTAAACAACACAGCATGGGTTAGACCGAGCGCTGGCATCGGATGCTTCTAGCAGTGGTAAACACCACAGTGGGTTAGACCGAGCGCTGGCACTCAAATGGTTCTAGCAGCTGGTAAAAAACAGATGGGTTGACCGAGCGCTGGCACTCGGATGCTTCTAGCAGCTGGTAAACACCACAGCATGGGTTAGACCGAGCGCTGGGACTCGGATGCTTCTAGCAGCGGTAAACACCACAGCATGGGTTAGACCGAGCGCTGGCACTCGGATGCTTCTAGCAGTGGTAAACACCACAGCATGGGTTAGACCGAGCGCTGGGACTCGGATGCTTCTAGCAGCTGGTAAAACACCACAGCAGGGTTAGACCGAGCGCTGGCACTCGGATGCTTCTAGCAGCTGGTAAATACCGCAGCATGGGTTAGAACGAGCGCTGGCACTCGGATGCTTCTAGCAGCTGGTAAACACACGCAGCATGGGTTAGACCCGAGCTGGCACTCTAATTCTTCTAGCAGCTGGTAAACACCACAGCTGGGTTAGACCGAGCGTGGCACTCGGATGCTTCTAGCAGCTGGTAAACACCATAGCATGGGTTAGACCAGGCGCTGGCACTCGGATGCTTCTAGCAGCTGGTAAACACCACAGCATGGGTTAGACCTAGCGCTGGCACTGGATGCTTCTAGCAGCTGGTAAACAGCACAGCATGGGTTAGACCAGGCGCTGGCACTGGATGCTTCTAGCAGCGGTAAACACACAAGCATGGGTTAGACCGAGGCTGGCACTCGGATGCTTCTAGCAGCTGGTAACACCACAGCAGGGGTTAGACCAGGCGCTGGCACTCGGATGCTTCTAGCAGCTGGTAAACACCACAGCATGGGTTAGACCGAGACTGGCACTCGGATGGTTCTAGCAGCTGGTAAACACCACAGCATGGGTTAGACCGAGCGCTGGCACTCGGATGCTTCTAGCAGCTGGTAAACACCGCAGCATGGGTTAGACCGAGGCTGGCACTCGAATGCTTCTAGCACGTGGTAAACACCAAAGCATGGGTTAGACCGAGCGCTGGCACTCGGATGCTTTTAGCAGCTGGTAAACACCATAGCATGGGTGTTAGACCAGGCGCTGGCTCGGATGCTTCTAGCAGCTGGTAAAAACACAGCCTGGGTTAGACCTAGCGCTGGCACTGGATGCTTTAGTAGCTGGTAAAACCACAGCATGGGTTTAGACCAGGCATGGCACTCAGATGCTTCTAGCAGCTGGTAACACCACAGAATGGATGGGTTAGACCGAGCGCTGGCACTCAGATGCTTGCGCTGGTAAACACAGCAGGGTTAGACCGAGCACTGGTGTGATTCTTCTATATTTCTAAACTTGTTTTTGGTTATTACTTAGCCTTAAAACTCACCTTTCAGCCTCCCTTCCCATACAGAATGAAATAATGAAAACGAATATTGCATCAGAAATCAGACGACAAAGCAAATCCCAGCAACTCTGCATATTGGAAACTTCCCTTACTTTGCTTGTTAGAAGAAGAATGTGGTTATGTAGGCTGTATCTAGAAATGTGATTCACCTAGATCTCAGTGACTTTGTGAATATGTTAATGGATTCACTTGTGTGTGTATCTGTGTGATAAAATGTTTTACCTCTAGGGCCTCATGTCATAAATGCAATTTCATTATGGCAATATGTCACAAAGATGGAATTGCCTTGATACAGCATTACTTTATGGAATAATACTAATAGTCCCAATCACTAGGTCAGTTAGTTGAATTCTGGGAGGAATACACGGGGAGTATTGCTATGGAGAGGAAACATTGGGATATGTAAAATACAGCATCTGATTTTAATGAATGTTGGGGTTTTTTTTTTCTAGAAATGTTTAAAATAAAGCAGAGAATTTCTTAAATTTAAAATAATTTTAAATGCAAAAAGAAGTGCCCGGAATATACTTACTAAGAAGATAAACCATCATGGTCCTGCAATGTTCTTCACAACCAGAAACATCTTAAGGTAAGTCAGGGGTACCTGGCACTACGTTACTCAAGGGCGTAACTACAGGGGAAGCAACTGCAGGGGGCCCCATTTTCTTATTTTTCCTATGATAGATACAGCCTTCTCCAAGAAAACCACTGTGGATATAGCACAGATAGAGGCGCCATCATAGCTTTGCTGCGGCCCCAGTGATTCCTGATACGTCACTGACGTAAACTGATTCCAATGTCAAACAGCGGGAATACAGAAGAACAATAAGATCAGGATCTCAGTCCTTGATCCCCAGTTGATTCCCAGACTAGACTCTCATTGTCGCGTTTTGACCAGTGGCGTAACAAGGAGTCACTTGACACACACCCCCCAGCAAAGCTGTGGCAAAATGTGTCAATTTAAGCATAGGGGTTTTTCTCTCTGGCCATCCTGAGAATCTGATCATGATCCATACATTTAAGAAGGCATGCATAATGGGTCTTGGCCTTTCAATGTGGTGATTGCTAGTTGGCGCTAGGGCCTCCCTGTGTACCATATGATTAACCTGTTTTACAGAAGCCAATATAACACAGATTTCTGTGTGGGAGCCGTCCTTCATGTTTTCTGTTTGAACTGGTAGTTTATTGAGAAGTTAATCAGAAACCCTTTGGAGGGTATCCATACATTGAGAGACCTCAGTTTAGGTTAATACAATATGTATAGCTTTACCTAAATATGTACTCCCCCCACACACACACAAATAAAGCAAGAACTTTCACACTTGCCAGATTGCATGTCCACCCCCAAATCTAAAATTCACCCAAGTGCTGGCCCCTCTGTGTAGTTTAAAAAATTCTTACCTTACAATCCTGCGCCTTATGGTTCTCCTGCAGTCCATGTCCAAAATCTAGGAAAAATGAAAGTTAAACACTTTTAATACAGATCCTTAGGGTTGCCCACCCCCAACGCCATAATAATACTAAAAAAAAAAAACTTCCAAATTTTTACAGACCCTCACTCCCGCGCCTATCTTCACAGCTGGCAGCCGCGTCTGTCATTGGCCGACGGCAACAAATCACAGGCACGGCTGCCGGTCCGGCCCCTCTCTGCTGTGTCCGGTTAGCAGAGAGGGAAGAAGATAGTTTGTCCTATGACAGGAGGTTTCTGGGTAATATCCATGTTTCCATAATAAACAACATGCAGCTTAAATGAATGCAGATTCTGATATGTATATTATTTGTTCTTAGATCCATTTAATCCTACCAGCATTTAAGGGGGTGGAGGGGAGGGAAATTTTACCATGTCAATTTTCAGTGATAATTGAATAGGATAAATTACCCTGGTGCAAACGCTTCTCTTTCCTAATGAGGGGCCATTCAGTGACTGTTGACAAACCTGTTGGAAAGCTCCTTTAATTTACCAACATGTAACGACATGGGACAAGCATTAGTCAATGAGATGAAGATGAATAAGAGGCGGAGGTCTGGGGGGGGGCATTTTACTTAGGAACATGAGTAGCTTACAATGTTTATTGCCTCCAGGCAACTGCAGCAATACTGGTACCTGTCACGATGATTGAGATGCCAAAAAGGCAGTAAAGATTATATTCTGGACTGTCTAAATGGAAAAACATCCATATCAGAAAGTGTAGACAGCTCACTGATAGAATTTAATAGACAGAAAGAGATGAATAGATACACAGATAGATAGATAGATAGATGATAGTGATAGATAGATAGTCAGACAGACAAATAGAATAGATAGTGATAGGTAGATAGATAGATAGATAGTGATAGATAGACAGACAGACAAATAGATAGATAGATAGATCTAGATAAATAGTGATTGATTGATTGATAGATAGATAGATAGATAGATAGATAGATAGATAGATAGATAGATAGGTAGATAGTGATAGATAGATAGGCAGACAAATATAGATAGTGATAGATAGATAGATAGACAGACAGACAAATAGATAGATAGATAGATCTAGATAAATAGTGATAGATAGATAGATAGATAGATAGATAGATAGATAGATAGATAGATAGATAGATAGATAGACAGACAGACAAATAGATATAGATAGTGATAGATAGATAGATAGATAGATAGATAGATAGATAGATAGATAGATAGAAGATATAGATAGATAGATAGATAGATAGATAGATAGATGATAGATAGATAGTGATAGATAGACAGACAGACAAATAGATAGATAGATCTAGATAGATAGTGATAGATAGATAGATAGATAGATAGATAGATAGATAGATAGATAGATAGATAGATAGATAGATACTGATAGATAGACAGACAGACAAATAGATATAGATAGTGATAGATAGATAGAAGAATAGATAGATCTAGATAATAGTGGTAGATAGAGAGATAGTAGATAGATAGATAGATAGTGATAGATAAGACAGATAGATAGACAGATAGATAGATAGATAGATAGATAGATAGATAGATAGTAGATAGATAAGATAGATAGATAGATGAGAGATAGATGAAAAAATAGATAGATGATAGATAGAGATATAGAGAGTAGTAGATAGATAGATAGATAGACAAAGACAGACAAATAGATATAGATAGTGTGATAGATAGATAGATAGATAGATAGATAGATAGATAGATAGATAAAAGATAGATAAGATAATAGAATATAGAGATATAGATAGATAGATAGATAGTAGTAGATAGATAGTGATAGATAATAGACAGACAGACCAATAGATATAGATAGTTCTAGCTAGATTTGATAGAGAATAGAGTAAGATGGTGTGATAGACATCTATCTATCACTATCTATATCTATTTGTCTGTCTGTCTATCTATCTATCTATCTATCTATCTATCTATATCTCTATCTATCATCTATCTATCATCTATCTATCATCTATCTATCTATCTATCTATCTATCTATCTATCTATCTATCTATCTATCTATCTATCTATCTGTCTATCTATCTGTCTATCTATCACTATCTATCTATCTATCTACCTATCTCTCTATCTACCACTATCTATCTAGATCTATCTATCTTCTATCTATCTATCACTATCTATATCTATTTGTCTGTCTGTCTATCTATCAGTATCTATCTATCTATCTATCTATCTATCTATCTATCTATCTATCTATCTATCTATCTATCTATCACTATCTATCTAGATCTATCTATCTATTTGTCTGTCTGTCTATCTATCACTATCTATCTATCATCTATCTATCTATCTATCTATCTATCTATCTATCTATCTATCTATCTATCTATCTATCTATCTATCTATCTATCTATCTATCTCTATCTCATCTATCTATATCTATCTATTTGTCTGTCTGTCTGTATCTATCTATCTATCTATCTATCTATCTATCTATCTATCTATCTATCTATCTATCTATCACTATTTATCTAGATCTATCTATCTATCTATTTGTCTGTCTGTCTATCTATCTATCTATCACTATCTATATTTGTCTGCCTATCTATCTATCACTATCTACCTATCTATCTATCTATCTATCTATCTATCTATCTATCTATCTATCTATCAATCAATCAATCACTATTTATCTAGATCTATCTATCTATCTATTTGTCTGTCTGTCTATCTATCACTATCTATCTATCTATCTACCTATCACTATCTATATCTATTTGTCTGTCTGACTATCTATCTATCACTATCTATCTATCTATCTATCTATCTGTGTATCTATTCATCTCTTTCTGTCTATTAAATTCTATCAGTGAGGCTGTCTACACTTTCTGATATGGATGTTTTTCCATTTAGACAGTCCAGAATATAATCTTTACTGCCTTTTTGGCATCTCAATCATCGTGACAGGTACCAGTATTGCTGCAGTTGCCTGGAGGCAATAAACATTGTAAGCTACTCATGTTCCTAATGTAAAATGCCCCCCCCCAGACCTCGCCGCTTATTCATCTTCATCTCATTGACTAATGCTTGTCCCATGTCGTTACATGTTGGTAAATTAAAGGAGCTTTCCAGACAGGTTTGTCAACAGTCACTGAAATGGCCCCTCATTAGGAAAGAGAAGCTGTTGCACCAGGGTAATTTAATCCTATTCAATTATCACTGAAAATTGACATGGTAAAATTTCCCTCCCCTCCACCCCCTTAAAATGCTGGTAGGATTTAAATGGATCTAAGAACAAATATAACTATAACAGAATCTGCATTCATTTAAGCTGCATGTTGTTTATTATGGAAACATGGATATTACCCAGAAACCTCCTGTCATAGGACAAACTATCTTCTTCCCTCTCTGCTAACCGGACACAGCAGAGAGGGGCCGGACCGGCAGCCGTGCCTGTGATTTGCTGCCGGTCGGCCAATGACAGACGCGGCTGCCAGCTGTGAAGATAGGCGCGGGAGTGAGGGTCTGTAAGAAAATATTGGAAAGTTTTTTTTTTTTAGTATTATTATGGCGATTGGGGGTGGGCAACCCTAAGGATCTCTGTATTAAAAGTGTTTAACTTTCAGTTTCCTAGATTTTGGACATGGACTGCAGGAGAACCATAAGGCGCAGGATTGTAAGGTAAGAATTTTTTAAAACTACACAGAGGGGCCAGCACTTGGGTGAATTTTAGATTTGGGGGTGGACATGCAATCTGGCAAGTGTGAAAGTTCTTGCTTTATTTGTGTGTGTGTGTGGGGGAGGTACATATTTAGGTAAAGCTATACATATTGTATTAGACAGCTAAAAGCTAGAGTCTCTCAATGTATGGATACCCTCCAAAGGGTTTCTGATTAACTTCTCAATAAACTACCAAGTTCAAACAGAAAACATGAAGGACTGCTCCCGACACAGAAATCTGTGTTATATTGGCTTCTGTAAAACAGGTTAATCATATGGTACACCAGGGAGGCCCTGAGCGCCAACTAGCAATCACCACATTGAAAGGCCAAGACCCATTATAGCATGCCTTCTTAAATGTATGGATCATGATCAGATTCTCAGGATGGCCAGAGAGAAATAACCCCTATGCTTAGAGAATTTGCACATTTTGCCACAGCTTTGCTGGGGGGTGTGTGTCAAGTGACTCCTTGTTACGCCACTGGTCAAAAGCGCTGACAATGAGAGTCTAGTCTGGGAATCAACTGGGGATCAAGGACTGAGATCCTGATCTTATTGTTCTTCTGTATTCCCGGCTGGTTTGACATTGGAATCAGTAGTTACGTCAGTGACGTATCTAGGAATCACTGGGGCCGCAGCAAAGCTATGATGGCGCCTCTATCTGTGCTATATCCACAGTGGTTTTCTTGGAGAAGGCTGTATCTATCATAGGAAAAATAAGAAAATGGGGCCCCCTGCAGTTGCTTCCCCTGGTAGTTACGCCCTTGAGTAACGTAGTGCCAGGTACCACTGACTTACCTTAAGATGTTTCTGGTTGTGAAGAACATTGCAGGACCAATGATGGTTTATCTTCTTAGTAAGTATATTCCGGGCACAGTTCTTTTTGCATTTAAAATTATTTTTAAATTTAAGAAATTCTCTGCTTTATTTTAAACATTTCTAGAAAAAAAAAACCCCAACATTCATTTAAATCAGATGCTGTATTTTACATATCCCAATGTTTCCTCTCCATAGCAATACTCCCCGTGTATTCCTCCCAGAATTCAACTAACTGACCTAGTGATTGGGACTATTAGTATTATTCCATAAAGTAATGCTGTATCAAGGCAATTCCATCTTTGTGACATATTGCCATAATGAAATTGCAATTTATGACATGAGGCCCTAGAGGTAAAACATTTTATCACACAGATACACACACAATGAGATCCATTAACATATTCACAAAGTCACTGAGATCTAGGTGAATCACATTTCTAGATACAGACCTACATAACCACATTCTTCTTCTAACAAGCAAAGTAATGGAAGTTTCCAATATGCAGAGTTGCTGGGATTTGCTTTGTCGTCTGATTTCTGATGCAATATTCGTTTTCATTATTTCATTCTGTATGGGAAGGGAGGCTGAAAGGTGAGTTTTAAGGCTAAGTAAGTAACCAAAAACAAGTTTAGAAATATAGAAAGAAATCACCAGTGCTCGGTCTAACCCATGCTGTGTTTACCAGCTGCTAGAAGCATCTGAGTGCCAGCGCTCGGTCTAACCCATCCATTCTGTGGTGTTTACCAGCTGCTAGAAGCATCTGAGTGCCAGTGCCTGGTCTAACCCATGCTGTGGTGTTTACCAGCTACTAGAAGCATCCGAGTGCCAGCGCTAGGTCTAACCCATGCTGTGGTGTTTACCAGCTGCTAGAAGCATCCGAGTGCCAGCGCCTGGTCTAACCCATGCTGTGGTGTTTACCAGCTGCTAGAAGCATCCGAGTGCCAGCGCTCGGTCTAACCCATGCTGTGGTGTTTACCAGCTGCTAGAAGCATCCGAGTGCCAGCGCTCGGTCTAACCCATGCTGTGGTGTTTACCAGCTGCTAGAAGCATCCGAGTGCCAGCGCTCGGTCTAACCCATGCTGTGGTGTTTACCAGCTGCTAGAAGCATCCGAGTGCCAGCGCCTGGTCTAACCCATGCTGTGGTGTTTACCAGCTGCTAGAAGCATCCGAGTGCCAGCGCTCGGTCTAACCCATGCTGTGGTGTTTACCACTGCTAGCAGACATCCGAGTGCCAGCGCCTGGTCTAAAACCCATGCTGTTGTTTACCAGCTGCTAGAAGCATCCGAGTGCCAGCGCTAGGTCTAACCCATGCTGTGGTGTTTACCAGCTGCTAGAAGCATCCGAGTGCCAGCGCGCCTGGTCTAACCCATGCTTTGTGGTTTACCAGCTCTAGAAGCATCCGAGTGCCAGCGCTCGGTCTAACCCATGCTGTGGTGTTTACCAGCTGCTAGAAGCATTAGAGTGCCAGCGCTCTGTCTAACCCATGCTGTGTGTTTACCAGCTGCTAGAAGCATCCGAGTGCCAGCGCTCGTTCTAACCCATGCTGGTGTTTACCAGCTGCTAGAACATCCGAGTGCCACGCGCTCGGTCTAACCCATGCTGTGGTGTTTACCACTGCTAGAAGCATCCAGTGCCAGCGCTCGGTCTAACCCATGCTGTGGTTGTTTACCAGCTGCTAGAAGCATCCGAGTGCCACGCTCGGTCTACCCATGCTGTGGTGTTTACCAGCTGCTAGAAGCATCCGAGTGCCAGCCTCGGTCTAACCCATGCGGTGGTTTTACCAGCTGCTAGAAGCATCCGATTGCCAGCGCTCGGTCTAACCCATTGCGTGTTTTACCAGCTGCTAGAAGCAATTTTTATTGCCAGCGCTCGGTCTAACCCATGCTGCGGTGTTTACCAGCTGCTAGAAGCATCCGAGTGCCAGCGCTCGTTCTAACCCATGCTGCGGTATTTACCAGCTGCTAGAAGCATCCGAGTGCCAGCGCTCGGTCTAACCCATGCTGTGGTGTTTACCAGCTGCTAGAAGCATCCGAGTGCCAGCGCTCGGTCTAACCCATGCTGTGGTGTTTACCAGCTGCTAGAAGCATCCGAGCGCCAGCGCTCGGTCTAACCCATGCTGTGGTGTTTACCAGCTACTAGAAGCATCCGAGTGCCAGCGCTCGGTCTAACCCATGCTGTGGTGTTTTACCAGCTGAGAAGCATCCGAGTGCCAGCGCTCGGTCTAACCCATTGTGGTGTTTACCAGCTGCTAGAAGCATGAGTGCCAGAGCTCGGTCTAACCCATGCTGTGGTGTTTACCAGCTGCTAGAAGCATCCGAGTGCCAGCGCTCGGTCTAACCCATGCTGTGGTGTTTACCAGCTGCTAGAAGCATCCGAGTGCCACACGCTCGGTCTAACCCATGCTGTGGTGTTTACCAGCTGCTAGAAGCATCCGAGTGCCAGCGCTCGGTCTAACCATGCTGTGGTGTTTACCAGCTGCTAGAAGCATCCGAGTGCCAGCGCTCGGTCTAACCCATGCTGTGGTGTTTACCAGCCTGCTAGAAGCATCCGAGTGCAGCGCTCGGTCTAACCCATGCTGTGGTGTTTACCAGCTGCTAGAAGCATCCGAGTGCCAGCGCTCGGTCTAACCCATGCTGTGGTGTAAGGTCTAATCCAGCTGCTAGAAATGATAAAAAGACATTATTTGTTCACACAAACAAAAATTTACATATATGACTTCTATAATCTCCAGGGGGTAGGAGACATCACTCCAACTCCCATTTCCCCTCACTATTGCAGATCTGTGTTTTCAAATATCACCACTCCTGGAGCAGCTGTCAGCTCTTCCGGTCATCCACCTGTCAGCCCAGACTACTGTAAATGTGTGCCCATGTCAGAGATGAACAGAGGCTTAGGAAGAAGAGGGGGAGTTCTCAGTAGCACCAGGATTAAAACGGATGAGAGTAACCAAGCTGATGTAAAGGGAAAAAAATAACTAATTTTAAATGTCTTTTGTTTTTTTAGGCCCGGAGTATTGATATAAAGGCCAGAACTCAAAAATAACTGGGTTGATCATGTTTGCTGAATATATATATAACTATTATAATCTCATTGGAAATATTCTCTAAAATGTGCACACGGGTTTTAACCTCTGTAGCAAGTTACGGCTCCCACAGAAAATGTGCACTAAAAAAAAATAAATTCCAAAGTTTTTCTGTAAAAATATTTCCCCATTAATGGGCATGTTCAAAAAACAAAACTTACCTCCCCCACCCCCAAAACTCCAATAGTAACTTGCTTGCTGGAAGGGAGATATTCTCTCCATAGTTTGCTGTCCTCTTCTTCAAATGTTGCCTCCTCTTAAAGCTGTACAAGCTTGTTATGCACATGTGCAGAAAAGGCAGCTCCTTGAGCAGAATCCAGTCAGTGGCTGTGACATAATCCATCTCACCGTCCCTTAACACCTTCAAACGTAACCTTAAAACCCACCTCTTCAGGCTAGCATATAACCTGGTCTAGACATTACCCATCTGACTACCCAATAAGATCCAAACTGCCTTTCACGCTCCACTGCCAATCTATTTACAACCTACCGATTCCCACAACCTAATGTCTCACCCCCATTTCCTGTAGACTGTAAGCTCTTTGGGTAGGGTTCTTTCTCCTATTGTATCACGGTATTGCTCAGGAAAACATGATTGACTGATTGAATTTAAGTCAAGGGTAAATTATGATCACTACTGCCTTCTGATTCCGTATTGTTTTGAGGCTTTAGTTGCCCTATAAATGGACAGAAGAATTCCCATACAGTAATAGCCAAATCCAGTATGGTTATTACTGTATGGGGTTACTGTATGGGAATTCTGCTGTCCATTTAAAAGGGCAACTAAAGCCTCAAAACAATACGGAATCAGAAGGCAATCTTTTTAACAATACCATCCTTCTGATTCTTTATTGTTTTGAGGCATTAGTTGCCCTTTAAATGGACAGTAATCCCATACAGTAACCCTCATCCTTTGTTTTTCAGGCTATTTTTAAAGCCCCAAAACCTTGACTTATACTTCAGTATATATAGTAAATATTTACAGGCAGATGCTATATCAGCCGTTATAGGGCCGAATTAGTGCGAAACCCTCTCTATCCGATCAAGTAACCAGGGTTTTTTTACTAATGTAGCGGTGGCCACTCCATTTCCAAATTATTTAGAAAATAGCACAGTGTAGCCAATTCCATATAGTAGGATCGTGGAAACCCAGTAAAAGTTTTTGTTAACATGTCTTGTTTTTTGTTTGTTTGTTTGTTTTTACATCAGTGACCCAAATAGGTTTATTTGGTTGGAAAAGTCTAGTTGACATTAGATGTTAATTCTTCAATAATCTAAACCTAGAAATGCTATTAGTTACTTACAACAACATTTATAATAGAACCAAAATAAATATATTACCTTCCGGGAAAGACAAGACATTCATTTAGCACCCTGGATCAGTATCTTAAACATAATGTCAATATTTTATTACTTTCCTTCATTCAGCACTTATGACACAAGTGATATCACTGGAAGTCCCGTCCCTCCTCTACGATCAATCCCCCCCCACAGCCTAATGGAAAGGAATGTACAAATTCCCAGGATCAACAGCTAGAGGAGGATCAATGGCTGGAGGAGGATCAATGGTGGAGCCACCTGCTGTCCCTACACTACAACAACAAAGACAAGTAACTTTTGGGTAGTTTATAGGAGATCTAAAGCAATAAAATAACACACACCCCTTCCTGTTAGGCTAGGTTGAGGACACAAAATGCTAGCCCCTTATCCCGGTAAAAGCTGGTAGATTGGGTATTTATCTTTTAAGTACACTCCCTGTTTCTTTCCAGACTTGCCCTCTTTTCGTGGTCTGCAATCCATCCAATGCACTGACAATGGATGGCCACACTTCTTCAAGTATGTGTCTTCCCACTGGATGAAATGCCAGCTAGAGAAGGGGACAGAATGACCAGGGCACCTAGAAGGTACGTTTTAAAACTAAACATACATACCATGATTGGAGTATACAACCCATCACATCACTCACACTCACTATCCACACAAACAACATGTTTCGGATAGCGAGGTCCTTTCTCAAGTGTGAGTTTTTAAACTACGAGCTGTAACCCTAGGGGTGAGCACCTATGGTCCTCACCCTTGGTACAGAGTGGCTCTCCTTAAAGGCAGTAATCTTGGGTGCTGGATTGGTGCCTTTGGGTGTTATTTTCCCTTTTTGATTTTTTTAGGACAATATTGACTTTGTTCTTTATTGTTACACTGCTAAACAAATGCACAAGCTAAGGATCACCTTCAGTATTTCTGAAAGAATCTTAAAATAGATCTGGCAATATATTCTAGGTTTCTAGTTTGAAGAAGCAGCTATTAATGTGGATGGTGTTTCTCAGATAATTGAATTTCATTTTGTGTATGAAGAGTTTCAGAAGCCATGCCAAGGCTTACTTTATTGGATGCCTGTTTTATATTACAAGGGACTCTCGCAGAACTCCGTAATCAAGATGAAAAGGTTGTTCTGAACTGAAATCCACCCACAATTAAAAAAAAACAAAAAACTCTTGGATGCAAACAGCAACATTGATAGTATTAGTGACAATCCTTACGTTAAAGGGAATCCCTTATATAGTATATAAATTCATTTATAATTTAATAGGGAATACACTGGGTTTTTTTGGAGGTACTTTGTTGGTGGGGGTGGGTAAAAGTAATATGCATAGGGACAGTGTTTATGTGTTGTTTAAGCAGTAAATAAATAGTTATATCAATATTAACAAATATGTAGTAATGACATTAAAGTATATAGAAATGTAAATAAGGCAAAATATATAAATAAAAGTACTTGCATAGTCCCCACTCCTGTTTTGTAATGGAATCTCCAAAATGAAGTGTTAAGCCAAACCTCAGGAAGTTTTATAGGGAGGCAATGGAAGCTTACAAAGGGCCATATTTATCACTTACCTTTTAGTGTTGTATCCAATGGTGTGCTTAATATTAAATTGACAGCAGTGTTAGCCAATCAAAACATTTTCTTAGGAAGTTGCAAGACTTATATGTCACTTCCTGTGACATAGGAAAAACATTCTTCTCACTTTCACATAACTCCACCCCACCCCTCCCTTCTCAATAGACTAAAAGGAGAGCTGCTGTTTGCTGGACAGGAATGGATATCTATATATCAGGGATAGGCAACCAGTAGATCTCCAGATGTTTGGAAACTACAACTCCCAGAATTCCCTAACTACAGAGTGCTTGTAGAGGAATGTTGGGAGTTGTAGTTTGAATTCCCTAACTACTGAGTGCTTGTAGAGGAATGCTGGGAGTTGTAGTTTTCAAATATCTGGAGATCTACTGGTTGCTTATCCCTGCTATATATGATAGGGGGACTGAACATCTCCATGCCCACTTCTCTAAGACAATGAAGTGAGTTTGTTAATGGTTTATTACATTATTTAAGCAATAGACCCCATAGAAGCCATAAACCTGTGTCCTGAACTGATTAAATGTAATAAGATTGAAACATGACAGCATAGTCTGGGTTCTTTATAGGACCTCACACTGACCAATAGTGATCCCTCTCAGAATCCCTGGTGACAGCTGTGAGTTAATGGGGAGGAACGTGCCATAGGTTTATCACCGCTGCTATAATATATACACTATAATATACACTGCATACAATATGTTACACAATTTATCTAATGATGTCTTGCACAGTATAATCAATTTAAAAGCTTAAACATGAGTTGCCTGAGACCAAATATGTACATCTCTGGTACTCACGGGTCAACCAGAACCCAATATTCTTGACCAAAAGACTATAAACTGATCAACAGGCTGCTAATTAAAGCAGTAACACCAAAATTTTATCCCGAATGATCAATCCATTGATTAAGGGCTAGGCGCAGATGATTTCGCTTGCGATTGCTCATGCGCTTTTAATTAACATGGAAATCACGGGAACACAAAAATTCCTACAATTTACGATGCGCGTGCAATTGCACATCCGTTTCCGGTTTGGTAACACATGCCATCAATATTTTTTTGCTCAATCACATGTGTGCGTGATTCTGGTGCGTTTTACAGTAGTGGGGCTTAGCCTTGCTGAAATGTCCAATCACTCAAAACTACCAATTCTGCCTCAAGGCTAGGCCACACTGTTGCCATTTTTTTTTCTGTGATTGCGCATGCGATTTTTTCTACTACAGGTTGCCCTCAAATACGGTTGAAAGTGATCCGGTCCTAAAGTTGCTAATTCACACTAAAAAAAAAAAGACTGGTTCTCTGCATATACTGTAAAAACATCAGGATTAGACATTGAAAGTTCCGAGAAGAAAAACAGCAGTGGATTGGGAAAAAACATCAACCAGAATAAGAAACTTCAAACATCTAAGGTGCAGCTGAATACACAAGCTGATACTTTAAATTCTGTAATGAATCTCTAGAGTGAATGTTCTCCTCCACTTCTCAAAACTTGAAGAGTTTTCTAATGAATCGTTGGCTTCTTTACTCCCAAAGGAGTAATACGCGAAGACATAATTTGATCAAAATGTTTACTTGAGTCACTCTCTTTGGAACTACATAAAAATAAAGATTCAATAACAAAGGATGTAATCCTATAACAAAAGTATGGTGTGAAATTCAGGATTTAAATCATTCTACATGAAAAGAAACCTGCCAACTGTCTGCCTGAGAGAAAACAGATTTTTAGGGCAAGATGATTATTTGTTTTTAGACAGTTGTACAGCTGTATCCACACCTGGTTTCCAGATGGTGAAACTTGTAATAAGAGTGATACTAAATATTCACTATGATAAACCGTTTTTTATTTCCTGTCATGCCCAGTTTTGTAAAAAGCACTTTTAACACTCCTAGTGGATTTAATAAGAAACTGGGCAGGTGCCAAAGTTTCAAACTGAACCTAGTTAATTAATTTGGCTTGAGAGACAAATTCCTGTTCTTTCTATTTCTTCTTCTGTTTCTTCTTCCGCTTTTTTGGACTGTATCTCCTCCCACAGTTTTTGAGCTAGAGACATGAAATTCGGTACAGATGTGCGGGGCATATAGGAGAAGTGTGCTATCTTCTAGCTAAGGAATCCGCAGAAGCGTTACAGCGTTATCGGTGACATTTTTTCCCATAGACTATAATGGTAACAATCCTCAAAGTGGATATTTCAGAACAGTATGTTTCATGGTCATAAATACAAACGGGGATACCCCCAACACAGACACAGGTACACCCACCTACTGACCTACTTTTTCTTTCCCATAGAAGCCATACTTAAAGGGTAACTATAGTCAAAAAGCTAATTTTGATCAATCATTAATAAAAGTTAGTTATATAGTCATACATTCAAAAACATATACCCCCAACCTCACATGCGTACACACACCTACTGACCACCCTTCCAGTTCCATGACAGCCATACTTAGGGTAAACAAAGCAGAAAAAAATATCCTCAATAGAAGTTAGTTTTATGGTTGTAAACACAAAAAAGACATACCCCTTCAACCAGACCGAGTTACACACACCTACTGACCTACCCTTCCATTTCCATAGCAGCCATACTTAAAGGGTAACTATAGTCAAAAAACTAATTTTGACTAATCATTAAAAAAAAAAATTTTTTAATCCCCAACCTGACACAGGTACACACACCTACTGATCTACCCCTCCTTTACTGTTGCAGCCATACTTAAAGGGTAACTTAAGTCAACAATTTTTTTAGAACAATCATTAAAAAGTTTGGTTTTTTTAACCACCAACCTGACACAGGTACACACACCTACCAATCTACTTATCCATTTCTGTGGCAGCCATACTTAAAGGGTAAATATAGTCAAAAAAACAGATTTGATCAATAATCAAAAAGTTTGATTTTTAACCCCCAACCTGACACAGGAACACACACCTACTGATCTACCCCTCCATTACTGTTGCAGCCATACTTAAAGGGTAACTATAGACAAAAACACATTTTGACCAATAACCAAAAAAGCTAGGTACACACCTGTAATGGAGGGGTAGGTCAGTAGGTGTGAGCACCTGTGTCAGATTGGGGGTTACTTGTGGCAGCCATACTTAAAGGGTAACTAAAAAAAAATTAATTTTGATAAAAAAATCTAGTCAAAAACAAGTATATGGTCACTTTTCCTCTTCTTTGTAGTAGTTAACTAGCACTAGTAAGATGATAAAGGATATCAATTAAAGAGAATAGAGTATAATTTATCACCTGATAACTAATATAGGGTTTCCCATCATTCATATCCTGGAATTCAGATAATGTCCATAAAGTCTTATGGGTTATCAATCACTGGTACTAAGTGCAAAGCTTCTGCTCCCATCTATAGTGCAAATAATGTATTAGGACTCGTGCTCAATGGCCATTTTTCTGCCAACTAAATAAATAAATCCAGAGGAAAAGGAGAAAAACATGAGATTTCACCACTACTACCCGCAGCCTTGATTCCAAGATGATATCGATTTTCTTTAATGTTTGTGTTTCTGGATGTGTATAAATGACTATTTTATTTAAAGTAATAGAATATTTCTATACACACACTCACATAGAGATCTACAATCGCTCACTTCCCTCGTGGATGGACAACAGATTACAAAACAGACAAGACTAGTTTCAGCCATTTTGGTCCCCTAAGTGTCTCCCTGAATGACTTCATACTGTATATAGCTGCTGTTTTGTTGAGAGGAAATAATAAAAAAATAATAATAATAATAATAATAATAAAAACTAAACAGGCCAGTGTTTTTTTGGCTGTGGTGTGGGAGGCAAGTGTGAGAATAGTGCTGGTGGAATAAAGCTATTCTCACACTTTATAATTTCGTGGTATCACTATTTTGCGATACCATGTCTTTAACGATCGTACGGCCGCGGTCCTACATTTATGATTGATTGCTCATAATAGTAAACTTCCACATTGGATCTTACAATTGCATTTGCGATCATAATTGTATGGCCGCGAGAGTACATTTACGATTGTGAATGGAATTGTATGATCATTCATACATTACCATTGCTGAAGTTTTTTCTACATGTGAATGTTTGTGTGATTGTTGATAAATGTAGGACCAAGGCCGGTCTTTTCCGAAAACCTGCAGTATCTGAAGTTTCGGATACCGTAGTTACTGAATATGGCCCTTACCTCCCACATTGCAGCCAGTTAAAGTTAATGCTAAGAGGATTTCTACTTATATATCTAATGTTTTATTTCTATGCAAAGAAAACTTTATAAAAAAAAACTAAAGTTATTTAAGTATCCACAAAAGCAAGAAGTTAAATGCAGGAAAACTTGGATCAAGTATTAAAGGGCATGTCCACCCCCAAAACTATAATCCCCCCACTACTGGCCCCACTCTGTAGTGAATAATAATCCTTATCTTACATCCCAGCTCCAAATGGTTCTCCTGTAATCCCCCCCAAGTCCCAAAAACTGCCCACCAGGAGGATAGCAGATTCCATATAGGACTCTGCCTCCTGTCTCTCCGACGGGAGAATTTTGCCATGCACAGAAGAGCCCTCCCCCCCTCCCTCTCCCTCCCATTTTGGTCTCCCTCCCCTTAGTGTAAAATCCCTTTCCCATATGATAGTTCTTGCTCCCCCAGCCCCAACCGCATTAGTATTATGAGAGTGCTCATCAGGGAATGGTGGAAGCAGTAGTGCAACTACATATGCATATGGGGTACTCAAAAATCTAACATTATCATTTATCTGTTATATCAACATGTATGTGCTGTTTATGGACTACTACACAATGGCACCATAAATAAGAAACCCAGGAGCTAGAAAATATTAATTTTTGCCATCCAACCAAACAACCAGCCATCTACTTGCAAATCTCTAACCTAAATACAAAGGCAAGACTTGCTAGTTTGACTGCTGATTACAAACTGAGTTTCTCTGAAGATTTCATGTGATTTTATAGTGTCTCATAAACACCCCCCCGAAATATGATTGGTCTAGATACAATCTTAAATCTGATTGGATCTTGGATTTTGGACCAATCAGATTTTGGGGGGTGGGTTTAGGAGTCACTACAAATAGTGAATGTTCAGTAAGGAGAGCTAGTTTCAGTTGTGCATTTCATCTGAAATGTCTTTGTAAGGCATGTACTGGGATATAAGCTTATTGAGTGATTCAGACTGGGTAGCTTGAATGGGCAGCCCTTATCTCAGATGGCTCTCAGTTTAGATCTCAGTATTTGACTATCAGTATTTAAGATTATAAAAAAATTCCAGCAGAAGTTTGATTTGTTATCCCAACTAGGTACTCAACAGGAGATCTGAGTAACAGCGCTATTGATGTATTGGAATATCTGGTTCCAATATTTCCAATGTTGTCCAGTAATAGAGCAGAGGGAGATGATTTCAAATCAGTATAGGGAGCAACATGAGTCTGAATAATTGCAGTGTAAAAGCAATCAGTCTGTAATAAATGCAGCCCTGCTTGTAACAACAGTTGTGTCTTTTATTCACCAGATAATGATTATTGGGGCCATATTTATAAAGACACAGTGTCGCTTCTTAGTACATTTATGTCTGCCATTGCAATTTAATTGCTAATGAGCGATAGCGTGCCTTTATAAATATAGCCCTAGATGCTGCTGATATATATATATATATATACAAAATACAAGAATTGTGGAAGCACTCCAATTAGGCTAATTTACAACTACATTTAGTGGAAGTGCTACTGATCTGGTCAAACATTTATACAACATAGAGAAGATAATCAATGCACATTCCTAGGCCCCATACAATATCATTATCTGCACACTGGCATACTTTATAAACAAAGGGGTTTTAGTATACATTACTGTGATCACATGAATGAAAAGCCTTCCAACCACGTCAAGGTAACCCCAGTCTGGAAGGTCCTAACGTCTAATCTTTTCAATTTCTTTTACTTCAATAGCGATTAGCAAACTTTTGCATTTATCATTCTTACACACTGGATCCATATAATAGGTTCTCTCCCTTCCCCCTCAGCACTTTGGCTTTTTAAAATGAGGAAAGAGGCCATCCAGTGCTTTATATTAAAGGCTTGGTCAAGCCTCCATGTGGTAATAGCACCCCCAACACGCCCCTTCTATGGGAGGTCCTATGCCTTTAATATGATATTGTATGGGGCCTAGGAATGTGCATTGATTATGTTGTCTATGTTATATATATACACCATTGATAAAGTGATTCAATATGACATCAACATGCTACTTGCACATAACAATATCAGTAGTTCTGATAAATATTGAAGAAGGGAAAGGGTTAATGTAAAATCCCAGAATCCCAGGTGGGACTTGCAAATCAGTTGTTTGCATGTTTAACTAATTCTGCATGTTTAATTAATAAAAAAAAGCAAGTGCTATTTTAACCATTATGGAAAACCCTTCTGATTGGTGGACATAGACTACAAGCACACTGTCCACTATAGGAGCAGAGAAATCAATTGCTGCCCCCATAAGAAACACAAAAGTGAAAATAACTTGATAACTGTTCCAAAAAAATAATGAAAGTATATGGCAAAAGTGCACAGCATAGCGCTCCCTACACAACAGCAAAAAATGGTTTTGGGGGTGGACATGCCCTTTAAAGACAAATCCTTACAAGAGTCTCTATATGAGCACAGGCCTCCAGATTAACTTCTAAATTGAATATGGAATGACAGGTAAACTGGGTTATTTGGTTTTCAATGCTGTGGTTGGAGTTTAGCAAAAAAAGTCCACTCTGGCCTAATAGCAAGGGAAGGGATGATACCAAAGAACATGGGAATTAGGTGAGTATTCAGGTCTTGGGTTACTGTGCTGCACTGTAATAGACTTTACAGACATTTGATAGATTTTCCATTTACACATGTGTAATAGTGGAATTGCCCCATAAAATGTGACAGCCATAAACTCCCCCATATTGTCACACGTTTATAGGACATCTAGGAAAACCAAACAAGCAATCACAGTTGAGTTTGTGCCATTGTGTAATTTAGCCAATTAGACTATTTCTAATGTGGAAAAGTGTGCACTTGTGCACTATGTTGTGTTAAATGGATTTCTAGTGTGGAGACAGCCACACACCATGAGAGGACATAAGATAAGTAGTGAGCCACTGAGATATCTGCTTGTTTTTGGAATGCTAATTACCTCCTTGGTAAAAATCAGTACTTGTTTTCAAGACATTGTTTGATTTTATGGTTATATTCTTGTGCAAGGACTCATTCAGGCTATATGTGGTCTGTAACTTATCACATACTTTCGGGGAGATTGACCCACCATGGGTGAATCTAACCTGCACACAAATATCTTACCCGCACCTAAAGGACATCTATACCAATAAATATATTGACCATAACTGGAAACTATAATTCTTCCCAACCACCACTGTGTCATTTGTTTGTTGATCTGCCCCCTATTTCTTTAGATATCCAATCTAAAACTTCTTATATTTCAGCTGTCAATCAAGTTCCTTGCTCTCAAAAACTATTCTTCTGTGAGTAGTTTTACTGTAGCTGGAATGGTGACAGAGTTTTGACAATTGGAATGCTGTGTGCTGTGTGCAGGCTTGACAGTTGGTTTGTGGGAAAAAAGTCAGGTCGGGTGGTTGAAAGAGGGAGGGGGGACACTGCTCCTAAAATGTGTGCTGGATTGAAGGCATGCAGTAACACACGCAAATCAGAGTAAGCACTACTTACATGTATTCAGTTATAGATGAGGCAAAGTCATTTCAGTGTAGTGGCCCTTTAAGTATTTAAAGTAAGCTATTAGCTCTAACTGATCGCAAATCAGTTAGCATGATTTTAACCCCTTAAGAGAGTGCTGCGGCTCCAGAGCTCCTCTCCGTAAATAGGCCTAATAATGTTAAGAAACAGGTACAGGAAAGTACAAAGGAGAAGTGCCCAAAAGCAAACAAACCTGGCATAGTAAAATATAGTGTTAATGTAATCCTAGAGTTACAGTTGGCATGTTAACATTTATTTACATATTGGATGCATTTGTTTTTTATTTTTGAGCAGGAAGAAGTCCTAAATATTTTAAAGGGACATACAACTTCTATACCGGCTCTTCCTCTAGTCAGTGTCACTGACACTTCTCTCATCTGTGACATACAATTGACAAGCATATTGTAATAAAGGGGGGGCAGAGCTGAAATAAGTTTAAAAGAATAGAAATCTGTTACATCGTACTGTATGTAATTACCGTATATACTCGAGTATAAGCCGAGGTTTTCAGTCTTTAAAATTAGCCTGAAATCCCGACCTCGGCTTATACTCGGGTCAAGTAAATAATTGTCTAATCTCCGGCTGCCGATCGTCATGCACAAGCTAACATCAGAAGCATGTTTCCGCCTGGCACTCCGCGCTGATCTGCAGGATGACGTCCATACCGGCGCCTGTCTCACTTACTGCCCGGTGCCAAGTAGTGATGTCACTACTCGGCGCCGGGCAGTAAGTGAGACGGGCTTCACGTATGGACGTCATCCTGCAGATCAGCGTGGAGTGCCAGGCAGAACACATGCTTCTGATGTTAGCTTGTGCATGACGATCGGCAGCCGGAGATTCCACAATTATTTACTTGACCCGAGTGAGTACTTAACACTTAATTACTGAACTGAACTTGGGGGCCTTTCCTGGGGGGTGCAGTCCATAAAAAAAGCCTCATTCCTTGGCACTGCAGTGTTTGGAAACTACAACTCCCGGCCACTAAAGCATGATGGGAGTTGTAGTTTCCAAAACATCTGGAGTGCCAAGGAATGAGGCTTTTTTATGGACAGCAGAGTTCCCATACAGAATTAAAAGGCAGTAGTGGTCATAATTTCAACCCCTCGGCTTATACTCGAGTCAATCATGTTTTATTACTTTTTAAGGTAAAAATGGGTACCTCGGCTTATACTCGGGTCGGCTTATACTCGAGTATATACGGTATGTACAAAAAACATTAAAATAAAAGTAAATGATCTTTTTTATCTTTAAACAAACTCTTTAAATTAACTTGAAAAAACCTGCATGAAGATTTATGATTCGCAAATGAAAGGATTAGCCAAGTCGTGAGCAATTATTGTTTTTCCACATTACTAGTTCAGAAGAGCCATATGCATACAATCACTTTGTGTACAATTTTATTTGACTTGTCAGCAAGAAAAAGATTTAACAAAAAAAAAAAGGGGGAGTTAGTCAACTCTTGGGATAGCCAACACTTTTCATTGTTAAAAATGAGACTCCCAGTGCCTTGTCCATGACATTTCCCAGTTAGTCTTAAAAACACATAAGAAGTTTTATCTAAAATGGTTATAAGGGGTAATTTGAATAAAATACAGATTTTGTAAGCCGTAAAGCATATCATTGCTATAGACCCGGTCCGGGGGAAAGACTCGATTCACAAACTCCAGTTCTTTAACCAAGTCATTAAATCTATCTAAAAGGGCCTCATTTAAGAAGCAATAAAAATTTTAATCATTTTATTATTAAAAGAGTGTTTAATATGAAGCTAATTAAATGCCAAAGGCAGGTTATCTGAGTTTAACCTTCAAAAGTAAAATGATGTACCAGAGCGCCGTTAGCATCATGGCATAGAAATGTCACGCTCATAATAATTGCATGACAACTAGATAGTGGCCTTTTCCACCGCAGTAGTTAAATTACCTGATTAAATTAATAGCCATTTAGGTTTTTTAGGGACTGCGCAGACCTACAGTAAATTAAAATTAGGTCCATTACATTTTCTGAGCGGGCTAGATAGTCCCTAAAATAAAACACGTATGCCCACTGTTCACATTACTTAGATGAGGCATTAAAATACTTTTATAAAGAGCTACTAATTTTCAGTAGCATTGGGATAACATGGATCCCACTAATGAGCATGGAGAACTATCTGAGATCTTCTGTTTAGTTTTTATTTAAGTAGCACAACCTTAAGTTAGCGTAATCATTAGCTGATTTTTTTTTTTTTGCCTTCCTCTGGATTAACATGTAGGGTTAAAAAGGGAGGGTATAAACATTGGACTAGATGGACGCATGTCTTTATTCAACCTCAATTACTACTATGTTACTATGTCATCATGTGAATATTTCACTTTCTACCAGCAGTGAATTCTTTATCCAGATTTGGGTACTACAAAGCCATATGTTCCTGCCAGTACCCTCCACTCATCACATAACCAGCTCCTGTACAGACCCCCCAATCGTACTGTTTCCTCTGGCCTTAAACCTTTCTCTCTTGTGGCTCCCATCCTCTGGAATTCTATTCCCCTCTCAGTACGTCAAGAAACATAGTAACATAGTAATTGAGGTTGAATAAAGGCATCAAGTCCATCAAGTACAACCTATTCACCCTCTTTTTTTATTTTTTATTTATTTTTTTTTTTAACCCTACCTAACAGTTGATCCAGAGGAAGGCAAAAAACCCTAGCAAAAGGCAACTGGAAACAACAACTGGAAAGTATCACTGGATCAACCAGATCAATATGTATTCATACCAGTAATTTTCAATATTTTTAACTTATCCAGGCCTTTTTAAAAGCTATTTAATGAAGTTGCCATTACCACATCTGCTGGAAGACAGTTCCACAGTTTCACCGTTCTCACTGTAAAGAAACCTTTCCTAACCTGAAGATGAAACTTCTTTTCTTCCAACCTTAAAGGATGTCCACGAGTCCTCTGATATGACCTATTAGTAAACAATGCACCAGAGAGTTCATTGTATGGCCCATTAATATATTTGTATAAGATTATTATATCCCCACGCAAACGTCGCTTCTCCAATGTAAACAGCCCTAACTTGTCTAATCTGCCTGCATATTCAAGCCCCTCCATTCCCCTTATTAATTTAGTTGCCCTTCTCTGAACTGCTTCCATTTCCAAGATGTTCCTTTTGCATATGGGATTCCAAAACTGCACTGCATATTCCAAATGAGGCCTTAACAGTGCCTTGTAAAGAGGGAGAATAATATCTTTCTCTTTTAAATCTATTCCCCTCTTTATACAAGACAATATCTTGCTAGCTCTAGCCGTTGCTACCTGGCATTGTTTGCTACAGCTAAGTCTGTTATCTACCAGAACCCCCAAATCTTTTTCCATTACAGATGCACTTAACACAGAGTTATTTATGGTGTAGGTGGCACAGGGATTATTAAATCCCAAATGCATCACCTTACATTTATCAACATTGAATCTCATCTGCCATTCTGCTGCCCATTTTGATAATCTATCTAGGTCTGCTTGCAACACTTGCACATCATTTGAAGTCTCCAAAGCTCTGCATAGTTTAGTGTCATCAGCAAACACAGAGATCCTGCTCACAATGCCCCCTTCTAAGTCATTTATAAACAGATTAAACAGAAGTGGCCCCAGTACAGAACCCTGAGGCACTCCGCTTAGAACTTTAGCCCACATAGATGTAGCTCCATTTACCACCACTCTCTGCTTGTGATCAAATAACCAATTCTCTATCCATGCACAAGTGTTTTCTTCAAGGAGAACAGTCCTCAGTTTATACATTAGTCGCCTATGTGGCACAGTATCAAAAGCTTTTGCAAAATCCAAGTATACCACATCCACTGCTGTGCCTGAATCTAAATTTTTATTCACTTCTTCATAAAAACCAATTCATTTTGTCTGGCATGATCTATTTCTCATAAATCCATGCTGACTACTACTAATAAGATGAGCTCTGGAGATAAAGTCAAGGATATGATCCCGTAACAAAATTTCCATCACCTTCCCTACCATTGTTGTTAGGCTTACAGGTCTATTGTTACCAGACTGTGAATGACTACCTTTTTTGAATATTGGTATTACATTGGCTTTATTCCAATCCAGCGGCACATCCCCAGACCAATGTGAATCTGAAAAGATAAGAAACAGTGGTCTAGATAGAACTGAACTAAGCTCTTTTAAAATCCGAGGGTGTATTCCATCCAGTCCAAACCTCAATTAGCAGGTTGAAATCTATCCTTACATCCTACCTATCTGGCAACCAGCACAGTATATGATTGTGTTATTTGTGCTGCATTAGTCTCACTCCAGCACTTATACCCATTTCATTGTCTCTGTATGTTACCCACCTAACTAGATTGTAAGCTCTATGGGGCAAGGACCTAATTTCTACTTGTGGCAAAGCCATAGCACTTATATTTATTGATATTACACATCTATTATATAATTTATATATTTATGTACTTAACTATCAATGTATTTATCCCCCTTGTATTTTGTTGCTGTACATACATTTAGTAGTAACCTGAAGTACCAAAGTACCGAAAGCATGTTCCTTTTTTGGATTTTCGGTACTTCAGGATTTTCCCGAGATCCGTTAATCCGAAAACGGAACAAAACTTAACAGTTTCGGACATCTCTAATTAGGTGTCATTGAATGGATAGGAGAGTTGAATTTAATTGATGTACATGTCTTTGTGGAACCTTAACAACTATGTTTCCTTGGCAGTATGGACTCACTGTCTAGGAACTGTTGTATTGCATGTTATTTTTAATGTGCAATAATGGTAACATTATGAAGGTTCTCATTCATCCAAATCATATGGTATATCTGTTGTATTCAGTTAGATAAACTGGACTTGAAGTTTAGTTCTTGAAGATGTTTCGCTAATCATCCAAATGGATCTCTTAATTCAGAATGACTTGAATTAATCCTGTTCCTTGGTCAAGATGTAGACATTACAATCTTTAAACGTAAGGAAAAAAGGACATTTGAAGATTGTAATGTCAACATTTTAGCCAAGGAACAGTATTGGTACAAAAGAGGTGTCACGGAGGCCAAAATAAAGAAGTGAAGCCTGAATAAAGGTGGTGGGTTTCCAATCAAGTTGCACACTAGCAATGGGGAAGGGTAATGTTAACTGCTACAGTAATTCTTCTTCAACTTCATTGGAATGGGTTTTAGAACCCTTCTAAAAGCTAAGCACAATTATTGGATAATTGTTTAATACTGGATCACTAAATTCCCCAAATTATTGGAATTCCTGGTCAAGGCTTCCTTACCCAGGTAAAATTGTAACTATAATCTTTGGGGGGAGATTAGGGTTCATTGTTCATTGGAACAGAGAAATCCTCTAGGAGATTCTATTATTCTAGACAAATTAACAACCAGAGAGACACAGCAGAATGAAACTGCAAAAGCTTAATTCTGCTGTGCCTCCCTCATTGTTAATTTATTTGGAATGATTCTTGCTAACTTGCTAAATTAACATAGTCAATAGGAAACCATGTTTATTTGGATGATTCTACTATTCTAGTAAGGAGGGGAACAAATATCTATTGGTCAAAAATATCCATAATTCACAACTGCAGGAAGACATATAGTCAGATAATTATAAATTCAGAAATAGCAAGAACTGGAAGTGCATCTACCTTGCTAATTTAATGTTTTCTGATCCTCCACACTGCTCCGTCCGATTCGAACCTTGAGAACTTTTTGAAACCAAAGCTTTTCGAAACTTCATATATTCGATAGGTTTAGCAATTATTCAATATTGAACAAAAAATATTTAATATTGAACAAAGAATATTCTATATCAAATGGAGAAAAAGATCAGAACTTTGGCATCCATTGACTTCTATAGAGATTGCTTTCGAACTTTCGAGACTTTTTAAAAAAATAAGATTTCGGAACCAAACTCACTAATCTCTAATCTTGATGGCCCATTCAGTCCCTGTACCAAAGTACCCAATTACAGTATAGTATATAGTATAGTATATATACTACATTACACAATACATCAGAAATTCTTTAAATAATAATACCTTAAAGGTATTATTAAACAAAACAAATATCTGTAGGAAATTAAAACAGTTTCTGGGTTTGGGAGAGTTTCCTGAAAGATAATAAAATCTTGTTTTGGGGATGGGAATACTCTTTATCCTTGCCTTCTATATTTGGATCTTAATTGTCCTGTAAAAGTTAAATTAAGATTTAGAGATCTCTATATGTAGATCCCTAATCATTAAGCTGTGGGGAGTAAGCTCACGTCAAACCAAAAATATCAAACTTATTTTAAAAATGTTTCCCAGAACAGCTGTGAAGCTTTACTAGATATTTAAATCCAAAATGTTTCCCTGAAAATGAACCACAACAAAATGTGTAAACTTTCCAAAATTACAGAATCTCAAGATGTGAGACACTACATGCTATGTCTGTAGTTCACATCATGTAATAATGTTCACATTGCTTACCAAAAATAATGATTTAGTAAAAAGCCATAAGAAAAATTCATTGACCATAATAAAAGTTTCAGGTTCAGCTGCATTCTTTGTTTGATCTTGGGATACAAGATGAATAGTAAATTGTACATTCTCTTTGATTGCAATTGGCCATCAACCCAAGTAGAAGTAATCCAAGAAGATGAAACACTGGTAAATTATTGTACATTAAAATATGTAAAACAAAGCGGTATGTGGCGCTCTATGTAACAAAGTAAATAAGGGTTGAATAAAGACATACATTTTTAGCGCAACCCTCCTCTTTAACCCTAACCGTTGATCCTGAGTAAGGTTAAAATGACCCAGAACTACGGTATATGAAGTTGCCATTACCCCGCCTGCAGGAAGACAGTTCCACAGTTTTACTGTTTTCACTGTACAGAAACCTTTCCTAACCTTGGGATGTTTTTTCATTTCTTCTAATCTGAAAGGATGTCCATGTCTCTTCTGATATGACCGATTAGTAAACAATACACCAGAGAGTTTATTGTATGTCCCATTAATATATTTGTATAAAGTGATCATATCCCCACGCAAACGTCAATTCTTCAATGTAAAGAGCCCTATTCAAGTCTAATCTGCTTGTAGATGAGCAGAGAGCACACTTACAAAACATAAATGATCTGGGTCCCCCAATTCGGGTGGTGATAGGGGTAATTATGTATACATCAAAATTCATTACCGTTGGGGTATGGACTATGCTCCAGGACTTTTCCTGTTTAAGTCAGAGTAATTACTCAGTGGACTTTTCCACTTGACATCCTGATTCCCTCGGATTGGGGTTGGGATTGGGGTTGGGATTGGTGTTTTAGTGATATTTGGCCTATCTGGGACGCCCGAGTTGTTATATATTTAGTGATTAATAAAGTGTTTTTTTATATTGGTCCATTGCGTGTGTTATACATTTTCCTGTTTTTAGATTGTAAGGTGGTTTGTGAAGGGGGATATCTGTACTAGGCCACACGTGTGTTGAGTGCTGATTGGGGGTCCTATGGATCTATCCTGTTTTGTATCTTGAAATCCTTATCCTTTCTCTGAACTGCTTCCATTTCCAAGATGTCCCTTTTGTATATGGGATTCCAAAACTGCACCACATATTCCAAATGAGGCCATACAGAGCCTTATAAAGAGGGAGAATAATATTTTTATCCCTTGAATCTATTCCCCTCTTTATACAAGACAATATCTTGGTAGCGCTAGCCGTTACTACCTGGCATTGTTTGTTACAGTTAAGTCTGTTATCTACCAGAACACCCAAATCTTTTTCCATTAGAGATTCACTTATTAGAGTTATTTATGGTGTAGGTGGCGCAAGGATAGATAAACCCCAAATGCATCACCTTACATTTATCAACATTGAAGCTCATCTGCCACTCTGATGCCCATTTTGAAATCTATCTAGGTCTGCTTGCAGCACTTGCACATCATTTAAAGTTTTTGAAGCTATGCATAGTTTGGTGTCATCAGCAAACACAGAGACCTTGCTCTGAATGCCCCTAAAGTAAGTAATTTATAAACAGGTTAAAAAGAAGTGGTCCCAGTACAGAACCCCGAGGCACTCCACTTAGAACTTTAGCCCACATGGATTTAACTCCATGGACCACTACTGTTTGCAATCCAACCAATTCTCTATCCATGTACAAATGTTATACTACATCCACTGCTATGCCTGAATCTAAATTCCTACTCACTTCTTCATAAAAAACAGGTAAATTTGACTAACACAATCTATTTCTCTTAAATCCATGCTGACTACTAATAAGATCAATTTTGGAGACAAATTCCAGGATATGAACCTGTAACAAAGTTTCCAGCACTTTCCCTACCACTGATGTTATACTTAATAATTTGGCTTTTTTCCAATCCAGCGCATCACCAGACAAAAGTGAATCTGAAAAGATAAGAAACAGTAGTCTAGATAAAACTGGACTAAACTATCTTAAGATCCGAGGATGGTTTTCATCTGGGCCTGGGGCTTTATTGATAGTAACTTTGTCGAATTGGTTCCATACCATAAACTCTGTCCGTTTAAAACATTAGCCTTTTTGGCATCCTCTATAACCATCCTAGCCCCATTATTTAATGGTCCAACATTCTCATTCCTTGTTTTTTTAATAATAATATACTAAAAAACATTTAGGAGTTGGACTTGTTTTCTTCTGCTATCAGTATTTCATTTACTATTTTAGCTAGTTTAATTGCTTTCTTGAAATCCTTATTACAGATTTATACTCCCCGTATGCTTGTTCTGTTCTGTTCCCTCTGGAAAGCCATTTTCTTTTTTCCATTTCCTATTTTACTGGAGCATTCCAGGCAGGAATGGATCTAATTTTTTTTACACTTGTTCCCTAAAGGTATAAATTTAGAAATCTAACTATTTAATACCTTTAAAAGCAGTCCACTTCTGTTCAGTATCCTTACCTAAGAACAAATCCCCCTGGTCTATAGGGAGGAGTGATTCCTTTAACAGCATAAAATAAGCTTTCCTAAAGTTAAAATTTTTTGTCAACCCAGTGCACTTTTGTTTTTTGCAACCTATATTAAATGATCACTAGTTCCTAAGCATACCATTACCTTCATCTCCAAAATGAGCTCAAGGTTATTAGATATTTCCAGATCCAACAACGCATCACGTCTAGTAGAAACTTCTAAAATCTGTGAAACAAAATGCTTATATAGAAAATTTAAGAACTTCATACCTATTGAGCTGCTGGCATTTCAGTTACTCAAATCTATATCAGTGTCATTAAATTCCCCCATAACCAGAATATGCCCCATATCAGCAGCTTTTGACAACTACATATAGACATTTCCACCTCTTCACTGGCATTTGGTGGCTTATAACCGACACCAAGAATAAAACTTAATTTTTATTAATCCTTATGTGAAAGCTTTTCTCCACAGAATACCTATACATTGAAAGATTCTTCTCTAGTTATTTGCATTAATTAGATATAAGTAATAGTTCCTATAACAAAGGAGGCTTCCATGTTGTTGCCAGTACAACTGATAGCCCATGTTGGCTTCAAAGAGCCATGGCCCCTGACCCCAGGCCATATAAATGCTGTGTTTTTAGGAACAAGCAGACCAAGAAGTCACAAGTTCTAATCCCCTAGTTGATTTGGCTTGAAAAAGCCAAATTACTGTTCTTTCTATTTCTTCTTCTTCTTTTTCTTCTTTTTCTTCCGTTTTATTCTTCTGCTTTTTTGGACCGTATCTCCTCCCACAGTTTTTGAGCTAGAGACGTGAAATTCAGTACAGACGTGCGGGTCATATAGGAGAAGTGTGCTATCTTCTAGCTAAGGAATCCGAGGAAGCGTTACGGCGTTATTGGCGAATTTCCGAACATTTTTTCCCATAGACTATAATGGTAACAATGCTCAAATGTGGATATTTCAAAACAGTTTTTTTCATGGTCATAAATACAAATGGTGATACCCCCAACCCCCCACACAGACCCAGGTACACCCACCTACTAACCTACCTTTCCATTCCCATGGAAGCCATATTTAAAGGGTAACTAAAGTCAAAAAAACTAATTTAGATTTATCCTCAATAAAAGATAGTTTTATGGTTATAAACACAAAAAAGACATACCCCCTCAACCAGACCCAGGTACACACACCTACTAATCTACTTATCCATTACTGTGGCAGCCATACTTAAAGGGTAACTAAAGTAAAAAAAAAACTAATTAGATTTATTCTCAATAAAAGATAGTTTTATGGTTGTAAACACAAAAAAGACATACCCCCTCAACCAGACCCAGATACACACACCTACTGATCTACTAATTCATTATGGTGGTAGCTCTTAAAGGGTAACTAAAGTCAAAAAACTAATTTAGATTTATCCTCAATAAAATATAGTTTTATGGTTGTAAACACAAAAAAGACGTACCCCCTCAACCAGACCCAGGTACACACACCGACTAATCTACTAATTCATTATGGTGGTAGCCATACTTAAAGGGTAACTAAAGTCAAAAAAACAATTTAGATTTATCCTCAATAAAATATAGTTTTATGGTTGTAAATACAAAAAAGACATACCCCCTCAACCAGACCCAGAAACACACACCTACTGATTTACTTATCCATTACTGTGGCAGCCATACTTAAAGGGTAACTAAAGTCAAAAAAATAATTTTGATTAATAATAAAAAAGGTTTGTTTTTTTAACCCCCATGTGGCACAGTTACATACACCTACTGACCTACCCCTCCATTACTTTTGCAGCCATACCTAAAGGGTAACTAAAGTCAAAAAAACAAATTTTGACCAATCATCAAAAAAGTTAGTTTTTTTAACCCCCAACTGGACACAGGTGCATACACCTACTGATCTACTTATACATTACTGTGGCAGCCATACCTAAAGGGTAACTAAAGTAAAAAAAAATTTTTGACCAATCATCAAAAAAGTTTGTTTTTTTAACCCCCACGTGGTACAGGTACATACATCTACTGACCTATCCCTCCATTACCGTGGCAGCCATATTTAAAGGGTAACTAAAGTAAAAAAAAACTAATTTTGACCAATCATCTAAAAAATTTGTTTTTTTAACCCCCAACC
This sequence comes from Hymenochirus boettgeri, assembly GCA_019447015.1. Lineage (NCBI taxonomy): Eukaryota > Metazoa > Chordata > Amphibia > Anura > Pipidae > Hymenochirus > Hymenochirus boettgeri. Next base: position 29,771,888 of record CM033473.1, on the reverse strand, counting down.
TGATCCAGGTACTCATGCTTACTGACCTACCCTTCCATTTTCATGGCAACCATATTTAAAGGGTAACAATAGTCAAAATATAAATTTGACTAATCATGAACAAAGTTTGTTTTTTTAACCACCAACCCGACACAGGTACACAAACCTACTGATCTACTTATCCATTACAGTGGCAGACATACTTAAAGGGCATCTAAAGTCAAAAAAATACATTTTGATCAAAAATCATTATTATTGAAAATGCCGCTAATTTTGCCCTAACCAATCAGATGTTAGCTTTCTGATTGATTGGATCAAAATTAGCACGACTTTGGGCTGGGTACACACAAAGGATTTTTTTGTCCCAAACAAGCGTTCACTACAAACTCATCATTCCAATTATTGAGTTTTAAGATCTGCAGCAAACACACATATTACCTTCCAAAATGCAGCCCTTCAAGCCAAATTCAATGTTTATACTTTCCCTTTCTAGTTTACTTATGAAACAATATAACATAGTCTACTGAGTTTATTGGGTTTTTTTTTCTTTGTTTGTTTCCATGTTTCTAGAAAAATGTAAAGTTTCTACATATGTACAAACTTTATATATAGCCCCTCAGTTATTTATTTACCAACCAGCATGAATTGCTGACATTATTCCTGGAGCAAAACAAACTAGTGAACTGATTTTACTGACATTCACTGAAATGTTATATATATTAATTGCAAGTTCACTGGTGGCGCAGTTCTGCTAAAGTACTAGGCTAGGAAAATAATCAGACTATTGGGACACAGGTTCGATTCCCCATGCTCCCTTTTTTGTTTTTATTGTGTCTAGCTAAAGATAAAGACTCTACATGTACCAGCTTTTTACTTATTAACCTATGTGGCATAGCGGTAGAAATCTTTCTTTTTAGAAAGACACAGTATAGAAGGTTGATGGTTTGATTCCTCATACTTACTTTTATTTTTTGCTGAAACGTTAAATGTTCTGTTTCATGCTAGCAAAGACATAAACTGCAAAGATTATTTTTCTTTTTTGAAAAGCAAAGACATTAATCATTGTTAGGGATAGGAGCATTTGTAATGTGTTTACACAAAAAACTGCACTGAAATCCGTGTTCTGTGTCAGAGGGAGAGATCTCTGAGCTGTAACATGATTGGCTGTCAGCTTCCAGGAAGCAAGACTGCAGTTTCCTGTGTAATGCGTACACTTAGCTGGGTGTTCCCAGATAAGGTAAATTAGGGGACTAGGGGAGCTGACCCCTAGTACCCACAGGTTATTTTCATAAATCACCCAGCATCCACAGCAAAGGGAGAGCTGAGACACAGCTTGTTGTGTGTTAGTGAATGTGCTCTGTCCATTGGGACAATGTTGTCTGGGGACTTCTTTAATTTACCAACCTTCTTGCTTCCCGTACACAGCTCTACCAATATTGTTTCTGCCTTATCGTTGTTTAACATACACACATACTCCTTTCTTATTAACTCTGTCATGTCTAAATAAGGAGTTACCTTCCATATTTACTGCCCATTCATGTGAATTATTTAGCTGTGTTTCTGCTATAACAATCACATAATTTCTTTCTTTTACAGCTATTGTGAGGAAACCAATTGAAGTTCTGAAAATCTGAATAAATTGATTGGAATTTTTGAATGGAATCTTCAAAATTTTGAAAGGAATTCTCGAAGTTTAAATTTTTCGCATTTTCAATAAAAAGTGCACAGTTTTAAAAATTTTGAAAGATCTGTTGGATCCATGCACTTTTTAAAACCGGCAGTTCCGACTCGAAACTAGGTTTGTTTCCAAACTGGGATTCACCAATAGTAGCAACACCTGCAATTTTATCAGTTTTAGGTGTTAACTTTTTAAAGTTTGACACGTGGTTTAGATCCTTATTCCGATTTAGTTTGTTTGTATTTATTTTATTGGCAGTACCCAACAATGAAGGGTTCATGTTCTACACTAATCTTCATTATTAAGGTCTCCTTGAGTACTATTTATTCATAGTTGTTAAAGGGTCTATATATAAGCAATGCTATCTTTGTAACTAAATATATTAATACATGAAACAGAACATAATTTGTTTTCAAATCAGTAATTATTGTGAGTAATACTAAGCTAAAATGTGTATTCATCACATTGTATATTAATAATATTAAGCCAATTTATTTAGACTTATTAAAGGGTAACTGTGGTCTCCATACAAGTGTCCACTATATAAAATATATAGTGTAGAATCTATGTGCTGTGTAAGACGCCACCCCCACCCCAAAAAAAAATCTTTGGTGAAGCTATTTAAAGACAGTTACAGCAGTATGATGCCATTGTGCATGCTCGTGCCAAAGGCATGGGGGGGTGGGGGGCAATTGTGCTGGTGATGTCACAGCTCACAGTGCTAGTTGGAAACCCCAACATTTATACTGCTTTAAAGGGCATGTCCACCCCCAAATCTAACATTTACCCCAGTGCTGACCCCACTGTGTAGTTTTAAAAAATACTTACCTTACATCCCTGCTCCTTATGAATCAGTCCATGTCTAAAAAACAGGAAACTGAAGATTATAAGCTGTCTTCCAGATTATAAGCTGTCTTCCTGTCCAAAGGGTTCTGCCTCCTGGACATGTGCAGGGGAGCCCTTTGACCCCCTTCCTCCCTCCCTCCGGATCCCATCTGACTGCCCTTTTACCTAGCATAAAACCCTTTTATATTGTTCCCCTGGCTTGCCCACCCCCAACATCTGTGTTAATCAGTGGCATAACTACTGGCCCCACCACCCCCACGACCCAGGGGGGGGGGCTGAATGGTAGCAGGGCCCATCACAAGCCCACTATTGCTGCAGCGCTCAGCCATTTTTAAACAGCTGATCTCTCGTATGAATGAATTCCGGTTCGGGTACGGTATTTTAAACAGCTGATTGCGCATATGTTTCATTCATACGCGCAACCAGCTGTTTAAAATGGCTGATCGCGGAAGACATCATGGAGTGCGGAAAGAGTTAGGGGCCAGGCCTCCAATCTCGCGGGGGGCCCCAGGCCTCTGCAGGTACACCCCTGTTGTTAATACTTAAAAAAAATTGTTTCAGATTCCTACTGCCGGTCTGGCCCCTCTTTGCTGTTTTTTGGTAAGCAGAGAGGGGGAGAAGATTACCCACGGGAGCGAAGGGACAGTAAGTATGAATTGGCAAGGTTTTTTTTTTTAGTATTAACATGGCGGTTGGGGGTGGGCAAGGCAGAGGAACATTATATTAAAAGTTGTATTTTTTAGGTTGGTAAAGTTGTATCTATCTTGCACTGTGGTAAAAGTTTCTCCAAATACCCAGTTTATTCACTGACGGTCTTTTTAGTTGTTGTTTGTAAATTTAATTGATTCATTGCCCTTGAACTTCTTAAGTGTCAGTTTGTCCATAATAAAGCCACCAAACCATTCTTTTTATTGCTTTAGGAACACAAAGACCTTTCTTTCCTTAATTTATGTCACCACCTCTTATACTTTCAAATCTCATTTGATAACCCAATGCATACCCTTGTGTTTCTCTCTTCCATTATCTTGATTGAAATCATTGAATAGCATAGCATATTATTCCTTAATGACCCCTTTGTACTATCTCCTCTCTTTTACACCTTCTCAAATTCACATAGTAAGGAAATATCCCAAAGCTCCAAGCAACACACACACAATATTTGCTCCTGATGTGCTAGTTAAACTTTTCAATAATTAATATTGTTTTCATAGTACGGAAATAGCACGAAATGCAACGTTTTACACTAATGTAAAGATTAAGGGAAAGAACACACCAAGGTCAGATGTTTTCAACGTTTTTTTGAATTTTGAATCCTGTTTGCATATTGAGTTACATGTATCTAAAACAATTTGCAACCTCGCCGAGGCACTTAGGCATGAAGAACACATCCTGATGTCTTCAGTAGGAAATTGACAATGTAGATGGCTACCCCATCGTGGTGAATAGCATATCTTAAATCTGATGTGTTTATTGCCTAGCACGGAAACTTCTTGATCTCGTTTATGGTGTTTGAGACTACAGCATATCAGTTCCATTATAGAAAGGGCCAATCAATCGCAAATATGGAATGAAACATTAAAGCATCAGCAATTTCAATGAAATGAAGCAAATCAATGGTTCTGTAGAAAGGTGACTTTCAGTTCTCCTTTATTGTTTCTAAATGTATTCAGAAAAGAATGTCTGCTTTTCAGAAAATATTTTGTGATTCTTTAATTCACTGTTTTTTTTAAAGGGAAACTATATATAGTTTTAAACATTTCATTAATAATAATCCTTTAGCAAACCTTGCTGCTTTCTGTTCAACGGAATTCCACAGTGTACACAGTCAACTATTAAATGCTCCCCGTAAACTATGACCATTATTATAAACCCAGGCTAATGCGTGTTGCTCTGACTGTGTACAATCATTAGAATGTGATCTACACAGAGGATCATGGCATCGAGCCAGAGTTGCCACTTTAATACAATCTAAAAATAAGTATTATACAGGCTAAATCTGTTTTATTGTCCATACAGCATGTGTTTAATAAACAGGTAAATATCCATGGAACAGGTACATTTCATTTATATATATATATATATATATATAGAGAGAGAGAGAGAGAGAGAGAGAGAGAGAGAGAGAGAGAGAGAGAGAATGTTCTCCATATAGGTAACAAAGGTCCATATGCACACTATCCCCAAGTGGGTGTAAAAAGTACAATTCCCCTACTTCAAAGGGAACAAAGTACTTAAGAGAAAAAGTATTTGGAGTGCAAGTCTACTTTGTTTCTCTTTAGAATGTTCTTCATACCCTACAGTTATCAGGGTGAATCAGCTCAGGGATCTGTCTAAGCAGAAATCATGTAAAAAAAAAATGGAAGAACCTCAAGCAGAGTTTCAACTGCCAATAATTTATTCACAGAAGAGCAACATGTTTTGGTGCTATTGCTCCTTTATCCAGAATCTTGACATAGAAGCAATAAGTCAGAAACATGTTTCTGTTGTGTGAATAAACAATTTGTAGTTGAAACTCTGTTTGAGGTTCTTCCATTTTCTCTACATGATTTATACACCACTAGAGACGGGGTGGACCAGAACTGAACTTCTGAGAGAACTTTAAAATCAGTGTGAGTAACCACAATCTGCTATTATCTGTCTAAACATAAACAGTTTAAGTTTTATGTTCTTCTCAACTGCAATAACCAATGCAGTGGCCTAGACTGCAATAACCAATGCAGTGGCCTAGACTGCAATAACCAATGCAGTGGCCTAGACTGCAATAACCAATGCAGTGGCCTAGACTGCAATAACCAATGCAGTGGCCTAGACTGCAATAACCAATGTAGTGGCCTAGACTGCAATAACCAATGTAGTGGCCTACACTGCAATAACCAATGTAGTGACCTAGACTGCAATAACCAATGTAGTGGCCTAGACTGCAATAACCAATGAAGTGGCCTAGACTGCAATAACCAATGTAGTGGCCTAGACTGCAATAACCAATGTAGTGGCCTAGACTGCGACAACCAATGTAGTGGCCTAGACTGCAACAACCAATGTAGTGGCCTAGACTGCAACAACCAATGTAGTGGCCTAGACTGGAACAACCAATGTAGTGGCCTAGACTGCAACAACCAATGTAGTGGCCTAGACTGCAACAACCAATGTAGTGGCCTAGACTGCAACAACCAATGTAGTGGCCTAGACTGGAACAACCAATGTAGTGGCCTAGACTGCAACAACCAATGTAGTGGCCTAGACTGCAACAACCAATGAAGTGGCCTAGACTGCAATAACCAATGAAGTGGCCTAGACTGCAATAACCAATGTAGTGGCCTAGACTGCAATAACCAATGTAGTGGCCTAGACTGCAATAACCAATTTAGTGGCCTAGACTGCAATAACAAATTTAGTGGCCTAGACTGCAATACTTCTTTGTACCTTACAACTATGAAGTAAAGTACTATGGTGTTAAACCGCAAGATAGTCGGTCTTAAAAAAATGTTCAACTAGAAATCTATTAGTAGCTACTGGGGGTGTGACAACCAGTAAAGACCGTAGCCTGACATCTTTGGAAAACTCTGCTTCCTGCTATTAGTTTTAGAGGGGGGAAATCATTTTTGAAGATCTAAATTCTAATTCTATATAATAGTTGTCGTGCGGCTTAATTTGAAATATTTGCATATTTTCAAATATAATCTTAAACTTCAGTCTGACAATAGGCAAGTGAGTTTTGAAATCAAAGGAGAGAAAGACAAGTTAGGGCTAAATGAAAGCCTGCTGTCTAACCGTCAAATAAGCCCTGGTCCAACATTTATATGCATGCCTCTGTCCTGAAGGTAAGTTGGATGAGTTGGGTGAGACTGACACTTTTCTCTGCTTCCAACCCCCTCCAGCTTGCCAAATAATTTAACTGCATTCCTATTGCATAGTGTCTTGATTTATATTTTATATATGAGTTTCCATATGAGTAATTTAATTAAATAAAACCAAAATATTGTATAGTGTATATTAGTCCCAAACTAAAGCCTCCAGACTACTATGTCCCAATAGATAGAGAATGTTCACTCAAAGCTGTGTCTGACCTCTCCATTTGTTGTGGCTGTTGGTTGATTGATTTAATTAATATGCTGTACACTTCTGAACATGCATTCTAATGCACATCAGATCAGCTTGTTCTGTCCCCTAGAAGCTGACAACCAAACAGCACAAAGGCCTGCTTCTGTTAGGTTCAGACCATGTTACATCACAGCAATCCTGCCTCTCTTAATTATTAAGAATATTGTACAATTTTCTGTCTATCTCCACCCCACCCCTCAACATTTTGCATTTTATTTTGTATTCAACATTAATGGCAGAAAAAGAAAAGTCTAGTTTCTAAACCTTTATGTAACTTTTTTAAACTTTAAATTTTTATAGTCATATGATTTTACTATATGCATTGCACAAATTCCATGATTCTAAATGTGGCCCTGGAATATGCATAAATCATTTCCCCCATTTCATGGTTTTAGAGAGAGATTAGGCTTATGATGTAGAGAAATACAATATACATCTTAGCATTGCAGCAGAGAGAGAGATATGAATTTTGCTTTTCATACTAGCTATAAATCAATTAGGAATTTCAGGGGTAAGGTTTATAATGCAGCATCTTTCCTCTGTCCCAGCAGAAGAATGCAAGTGGGAATGCTCAAGCCAGTGACGAGAGGGCAGAGCAATAATGCTGTTGATGTCACAGCTTGCAGCCTAAGCAGGAAGCACCACCAATTATACTGCTGTAACTTTGGATTGACTGCACCTAGGAGCATGATCCTGGAGTCATTTTAAATGTTGTAGTAAGCTCATATTAATAGAGCGCACTTGTATGGAGACCAGCATTCTCCTTTAATGCAGACACCCTAAGGATTAGAATTATTTGAAAAGCAGTTGACATCAATTTGGATGGCTAATTTGTGCGATATTTCTTCCGTTTGGTTGGATTTCAAATATATTCAACCACAAACTGATCTCTTTATCAAATTGAAATGTATATTTTACTTCATAAATTCTTTAAATGTATTCATATTCTGCTTGCGTATTGTTATCAGTAGCATACCCAGGATGGACTGCAACGGATGCCATTTCCTAAACATTAAACTGTAAATGAGGTTTAGTAGAAAATCAATGTAAAGTTGCAGCTAGTTAAAGAAAGACAGGCAGGTGTTAGTCTGCTGAGCAAGAATATCATGTACCTTATTAAAACAGCCAAATGGGGTCAGCAGCCCTGTTCTGGAATCCCACCCAAGAACAATTTCAATTTTAATAGCTTTTAGAATGTGTTTCATAAGAAAAACCAATGAATTGAGACATCAAAACCTGCCGTCTTCTCCTAGACAGATTTTAGCCTGAGAGCTTGACGTAATTGTCCCACTGGATGTAAAGCTCTGAAGCCATTTCACACTCGTTCATCATCTTATTCAGCCACACACTGTCTGCTAATTTCATCAGATGGATTAGCTTTCCTTATTTGTCCATCTTATTTTATTTCTAGGGGGTGAAATATTTCCGTTCTCCTGATTGAATGAGCTGCGCTAGAATGTACAGCTCCTGATACTTTTAAGTGATCATCAGGAGATAGAGATGAGAGCTAAGCCAAGGACCAGAACAATAATGCAACGGGTCACAAACATCTTTCTACAATCTACACATTACAGTGTATTAAACAAGAACAGATTTCATAGAATAAATGATTGTGTAACTTTATGTTTGCACATTCATATAAGTTAAGACACTAGCCTGAAACCTAAATAAGTAGATTTACAATAAAGACACTGCAAACGTTCATTTTATTTTGTTTTTATTTTACACTTCTTACGGTAATTAAAATGTTGCTATAAACCCAACATATTGTCAAAAAAGCACAACGGCTATCAATTACAATAAGCAGTACTTTCTCTTTATACCAGCAAGAAATATATGGAATCAGGGAGAGGTACAGAGGATGTTGGTGACATCCCTCAAGCTACTAGAAGCACAAAAAGTTAACATTTTCCACGCCATATCTTTTTACAAGCTGCATTGAAGGTACAAAGCAGCCTTTCACTTCACCTAAATTGTTTGGAAACCATAGTTCTCCAAATGGCTTTGAGTGGTCAAGAACATAATCCATTGCCCTCTGTCTTTGGCCAGTTAAAGACACATACATAATTGGAATAACTAATATGTGCACAGAAGTTCAATCATTCCAGTTTATTTCTTTTAATCTAAGCAAGTTTCAAAATTTTTAATTTTTTCAAAATATTTAACCCCTTTCCATTTTAACTGCAATAATCAAAACAATCACAGATATGTATATTGTTAGCACAAAACCTCTCTCAGTGCTGTGTGAAACACTCTGTGCGATTGACAGGATAATTAAATGATGTAGAAAAATACAAGAGACGGGATGTAACTAAATAGGAAGGAAATCTATGGCGATTGCTGTTTTAGGAATAAAGAACTATTTGACTTACCACTAATGTTCCTGATACTGGAATTGAACCATAACTAATGTTGCAAATGAGCAAAAAAATTACAAGAACATCGTCTAAAATATCAACGTGTCCTAATTTCAAGGTCATTCGACAATTATATGGGTCTCGTCTTAACTACTCACATAATTTGGGAGAAATGAAGGATAGTTTAGCATTAAGCATGTGATATTACATATGATGGCATAAAATAAGAGCTCATAAATAGCAGCCTAATGTGCCTGGACACATTTCCATATTGCTGTAGTGAAGGCTCTCTGAGGACACATCATTCAGAAACCTGCAATACTTTTCTGACATAAGGTGTTAATATAGAGAACACGGTGTGCAGCCCCCTCCAGGAACCTATTAACCAATCAGAACAATCAAAACATTGTCTTTCTTTTGACTTAAGCAGTGGACAAGATATGGACTTCTATGCAAACTTGACTTCTTATTTTATTTTAGTTTAAATGAAACTGGTACCATCTAATTTTGTTCACAATAATAGAAACTGAAGATACATTTTAGAGGTTGATTCTTTCTTTGAAGAGCATCTAGCCCCCTGGGAGCCCAAATTGAATGGGGGTGTGGGGGGGGGGGGTGTAAGAAATATGTATAATATGTATATAGGAATATGTAACAGCAAGAGTATGGCAACATTAATACCTAAGTTACAGGGAACACAGAGATTGTATAAGATCTCACCCATTCTAGAGATGTCCGAACTTCGCAAAATCTGGTCTGCTCGAGGATCCGCGAATTTTCGGGAAAATTCAAAAATCCACGAGCGGACCCATTAAAATGAAAAAATCCTCGAAAATACGAGAAATCCTCGTAATTTTGAAAATTTTCGAGAAATCTGCGGTATGGAAGTTCGGATGGTGGAACGGGATAAATCCGCGGCGGATCCGGGTTCGGATCCGTGAACCGGCCATCCCTAACCCATTCCCTTTATTCCCTTACAGCATGGATATTACACTATTAAGACTTTCTATTTTAACTGTATTTGTATTTATTGAGTGCTGATCATTGATGTGCTGATATATAAATGCTCCTGTTTTAAATGAAAGCTGTACAACAGGCAATCATCGTTTCTTTGTGTTCTATGATATTAATAAAACATCTATGCAGTGTTATCATATACACAACTGGAGATTTACCCAGAGCCACTCTGCAAGAGATATTTAACTTGATGTCAGCTGTTTCACCTCCTTTATTGCTTTGTAAGCTTGTGCTGCTGTGGTAAGTCATTGGCTTGGCTGATGGCTAGCACCCATAAAAGCATCAAGGTGCGAGTGGAGTTCAAGTTTAAAATTTTCTTTCAGGAGTGCCAGGAAGAATGGCAAGTAATGTGAAAATAGGGTTTTGGCTGCTGGGGGTGGTGGTATGTGTGTGTGAACATAGTATAGTTAAAAGTTTGTTAGGGGGCTGAAAACTTCAAACACAGTTCATAAATAGTATTGGCAATAAAAAGGCCTTTAAAGGAATAGTTCACTGGAAAAGTGAGCTATTTCTTTAAAGGGCATGTCCACCCCCAAAACTATAATTTCACCCACTACTGGCCCCACTCTGTAGTGCATAAAAATCCTTACCTCACATCCCAGCTCCAAAATGGTTCTCCTGCAATATTCCCCCAAAGTCCAAAAAAACTGTCCACCAGGAGCCTAGCAGGGTCCATATAGGACTCTGCCTCCTTCCCCCCCGGGAGAATTTGCACATGCTCACTGCAGCCCTCCCTCTCCCTCCTGTTTTGGTCTCCCTCCCCCTAGCACAAAACCCTTTGGATATATTGTAGCGCTTCCTCCCCCAGCCCCAACCGCATTATTATCTCCAGAAACTCCCCCAATCTTTACTTACCTTCCCTCTATCCTCCGCCGTTTTGAACTACTAGCAGCCCCGTCCGTAATTGTCTGCCTCTCAGCCAATCAAAGATGCAGCTGCCGGTCCGGCCCCCTGCTTGCAGTTTCATGCAAGCAGAGGGCCAGGAGAGTGCGGCAGAGAATAGAGGGAAGGTAAGTAATTATCGGGGGACTTTCTAACAAATCTTTTATAGCAGTTGAGGCTGGGGGAGGAAGCCCTACATTTTTTTTTAAATGGTAGACATGCCCTTTAATGTATTGATTGAAGATTGGGAGGTTTAGGAGCTATGTCTTACCTCCTGTTCTTCAATCAATTTCTGAGGTGCTAGGAATGAAGGTGTGGCTGCACTGAAATTCCCGACTGCTTCCTGGTTCAGTTCAACTATAGCGAGCATTATCGTGCATGCATGTTGTAGTTGTTCAGGAACAGGAAGTGGTCAGGACCTGTCAGCTTGGCCACGGTGGATCGCACAAAAGGTATGTTTCTTTCACCTTCGTTCCTAGCTCCACATAAAATAATTGAAGAACGGGAGGAAAGCCATAGCTCCTAAACCTCCCAGGCTTCAATTATTTTCTGTGGAGCTAGGAACGAAGGTGAAAGAAACATACCTTTTGCACGATCCATCGTGGCCAAGCTGACAGGTCCTGACCGCTTCTTGTTCCTGATCAGCCATAGCATGCAAGCATGATAATGCGCGCTATAGTTGAACTGAACCAGGAATCAGTCGGGAATTTTAGTGCAGCTGCACCTTCTTTCCTAGCACCTCAGAAATTAATTGAAGAACCGGAGGAAAATCATAGCTCCTAAACCTCTCAGGCTTCAATTAATACGTTAAAGGAATAGTTCACTTTTCCAGTGAACTATTTTGTATGTATTGAATTAATTAGGTCACTAGTTGCACTCTGCAAGCCTTTGACCAAGCCTCTGGGAAATGTGTACTCCACCCACAGTGGGTCATGTATTCAAGTACTGAAAGCTGGAGAGTTAGGGCACGGGCACACTGTGCCGCAAATGCGATCGCACACGCGTGTGTGATTACGCATGCGATTACGCTGTGTTTGCGCAGGCAATTTTTTCATTTGAGATACCAAATTGCATCCGATTGCACTTTAAAATGGTGATGGCATGCGATTGCGCGTCGCAAACGGAATCACAATCGCATGCGTTTGCCGTTTTAGAAAAAAAAATCACATGCGCAAATGCATGCGCAATTGTGAAAAAATCGCAACAGTGTTGCCCTGCCCTTAGTCCCAAGAAAGCAAGTGAAAGAGCAGCAGGGACTTTCATCACATAAAAGGCAGGTACTGATATAAAGGCAAAGTTGGAGAATTACATCTCCTAAGAAGGTAAAAAGTTATTAAGGTAAAAAAGGTTAAATGTTAGGACCCAGCAGAATAAAGCAAACTGGTTGCTGGGCTTAAAATACTTTTGCCAAGTTATTGAACTAATTGCTTTAATTTATCCAGAGAGAAGGGCAGGCTTTTTAAGTCACATTACAATGGTAAAGTAAAATGTAAGCAAATTAATTGGATGTGCACTAGGCTTCTAATTTTTTATGAACTATTCCTTTAATAAGGTTGATTAAATAGTTTACTCACGTCTCAATGTACTTTATTTTACATTCAAAGTGATGTTTTAAATGGGTAAATGCCTTCCCCCAGCCCCAACCGCTATAAAATAATTTTAAGAAAGTGCCACAATCTTTACTTACCTTCCCTCTCACCTCCGACGCACTGCCCGGCCTTCTGCTTGCAATACACTGCAAGCAGGGGGCGGGACCGGCAGCCGCGTCCGTGATTGGCTGAGAGGCTGCCGGCTTCTCAGAATGCCGGGGGGAGAGAGGGAAGGTAAGTAGAGTTCAGGGGACTTTCTTAAAAATGTTTTTTAGCGGTTGGGGCTGGGGAAAGGAACCCTATGCTAGGGGGAGGGATCGCAAAACGGGAGGGAGAGAAGGGCTGCAGTGCACATGCCAAACTTCTCCCGGAAGCGAGACAGACTCTGCTATCCTCCTGGTGGGCAGTTTTGGGGACTTTGGGGGGGGACTGCAGGAGAACCATATGGAGCTGGGATGTGAGGTAAGGATTTTATTACACTACATGGTGGGGCCAGTAGTGGGGGGGATTATAGTTTTGGGGGGGGACATGCCCTTTAAATAGCCATAGTAACTGCATTATAGAATTTATCTTTTCAACTACATGACTATTTGACCTTGCTAATATGTTTTTTTCTGAACCAATTTAAAGGTCTGATCAATGCTTTGCTTTTATTTACTTAGAGTAAGTGTGAGTACCGTTACTCACTACACATCATTTTAGAGATATTTGAAATTATACACTAGTTATATGGAAAATACACCCTGATTCCCAGTGGGAAATTCCTTTATATTAAAAGCAGCTATAAAACTAAAAATGCAAATCATACCATATACAGCAGCACGGTGGCTCAGTGGTTAGCAATGATTTCTTGCAGCGCTGAAGTCCTGAGTTCGATTCCACCCTTGGACACATCTGCAAGGAGTTTGTATGTTCTCCCCATGCGTATACAGATAGCTTTCCTTGATGTCCTTGATGTCCTTATATTTCAATGTACAATGGATTACATTAGTGTTTAGCACTGATGCCTTGGCTACATCTCCACAAACTTTGTATGTTTTAGGGATCCCCACAATCATAAAGACATACAGATGGGTTGTTTGAGATTAATAGCTGAATGTCTAAAGGGTTCTTCTAATCAGTAAAGGGGTTATTCAATAAATGTTCTTATCATTTAAAATGGAGCTAATTTTGCCCCAACCAAGATTTCAAATGTTAAATAACATCTGATTGGTTGGGGCAAAATTAGCTCCATTTTAAACGATAAGAACTTTTATTGTATCTCCCTGTAAGAGCGTTAATCTTTTTTAATGGTGGAAATAAATCAATAAAATTAATCATTGTAAACAGCTGTGTAACATGTTAAAGGTTTAAACTAAGAATTGATTGTGCTGGGAGTGTGATTTCTGTAAAATAGTAAAAGTGCTATGGGCTTTAAGTAAGTTTGCACTGGGTTTTTGGATTTTAGTATTGCACCTGTGTTTTAGTTGTAAGTAGGTAAGATTAAAAGGCAAGTTTCCCCCCTCTGTCTCCTTGAACTGATAGATTGGTGGGGGCCAATTAGTCTTCACATTGGTTGCTCTTTGGATTGTACCCAAACTACTGGGTCTGAGACTGGGGGGGGGCAGGAGGAAAGGTGCCCGCGTTTAGCTTTAGATGATACACGATCAGCTGTTTTTAAACAGATCTAAACAGCGGATCTTCGCTGTGTGTCAGGGGCCCAGTCTGTAATCTTGCAGTTATTCCCCATTTTTTACCTGACTTTAAATTATTGTCCCTGCAAGTGAAACTTTGTAGAAAGTTCTTTGGTATATACAGTAGGACATTTTTAACAAGAAAAGTAGGTCAACAAGCTTGGTTAGTTGGTTTTGTGTATTAGAAGCAATAGTTTTGTTGGTACCATGCAATGTGCATCCTGCCACATGTATAGGTATTTGGAGCAGTCATTCGAAGGGACCTATGTCCTTTATCAGGAGTGAGTGTGTTTGGAAGCTGAGGTGGAGAATCTAAGGGGGGCACTTGCAGCATTGAAAGACTTGGCTAACCTGGGGGGCAGCAAGCACTGGCTGGGACCAGTGTAGAGAGAGGTGGGTGGAAATGGGGCACAGAAGGCTAAAAATGGAGGTTGTTTTGTAAGCGCCCCAACAGATTTACCATCTTTGATGATGCAGAGGCTCAAAAGTAACATGTATGGATTTGGCCGATCCCTCGATCACTATGGGGACAGCATCTCAAAGGAGGAAGGGGGGGATCAGGCAATCTGCCAACTAGACCCTACGTGCCAAACCATGTGTTGTCTACCTGGTGCTAGGGCATGACATGTGGTGGATCATGTAGACAGATTATTGGGTGGGGCTGGGAGTGAACTAATGGTATTGGTTAAGATTGGTGCCAATGACAAAGTTAGAGGAGGAGGAGAAGAGGTCCTTAAAAATGACTTCCATGGGCTAGAGGCCAAGTTAAAGGCAAAGACTTGAAAAATAGTAGTAGTAGTACTACATTTCATTCTTGAAAATACTACCACAGCCAAGTGTTATGGTAAGGAGGCAGCTGGAGCTTAGAAGTATTAACGAGTGGTTAAGAGGTTGGTGTAAGGCAGAGTTTTCTATCAGCTACAGGCTCTATTAGGGATGGGATGCACCTCAGTGATGGTGGTGCAGATGTTTTAGGGGTAACAAGATAGCTTGACGGTTGGATGGAGGAGATTTTAAACTAGCTTGGAAACCAAATTTAAAAGAAGCGATGTGGGTGGAATTAGGCAACAGGAAGGGGGGTAAAGTAAATGTTGGTGTCTGATAAAAGCCACCAAATGCCAGCAAGGAATGGAGCCAGCTTCATATGCTGATGGCAAGTTTAGGGAACATTCTGATTAAAAGGGACTTTCATTACCCTGACATTGATTGGAATATTAGAACTTTCAACACAGTAAAGGGTGATGGATTCTTAAATTTGCTACATGAACATTTTGTCTTACAGGTGGTTAGAGTTCCTATTAGAAAAGGCGCTCAATTGGTTCTGGAAATATTAAACAACACCAACCCTAATAAAGAAATGTAACTGGAAGCTTAGGGAATAGAGACCATGAAATATTGTTTAATGTATGTCATCAAAAGGAAAAGGGCACTGGTTAACAAAAACGTAACTTTTTCCTGTATAAAAATATCACAGGTAGATACTGAACAGAAATGGGGGTTTAAATTATTTCACATCTGAATTTATACCCTTCTAAAATAAATATACAATTCTGATGTAAAGAAGGAAATGGAAATAAGGTGAATGGCATTTAAAATCTTTCAAAAACTGTTGAAAGGATTGTAAGAAAGCTAGTTAAAATAAATAATGAAGTCAGGATAGCTGAACAAAGCAACACTAAGCCTAAACAATTTTTTAAGCATAATTATAGTAAGAAGATGAGGATTGAAAATGTGGGTCCATTAAATAAATGGGATAAGACATTTACAGAGGATGCCAATAAAGCATGCATCTTCAAGGAGTTTTATTTCCTCTGTATACATTTCACTGAGGAAATGGTTCAGAAATAATTAAATAAGGTTAATATCTACCAAGCTCCTGGATCTGATAAAAATGCATTATCCGCTCATTAAAGAACTAAGTTCAATTTTATTCAGGCCATTGTTTCTTATTTTCGTATATTCCCTTATGTCTGGAAATGTGCTTCTGGATTGAAAAAAAGCTGATGTAATTCCAATATTCAAAAAAGGTCATTCACAGGAAGATATTTACAGAGGATGCCAATAAAGCAAGTATCTTCAAGGAGTTTCATTTCCTCTGTATACATGATAGAACATGGAAGTACAGATAGCATAGAGTATAGTAGAAATAATTGTATAAAGGATTACATTACACTGAGGATATGGTTCAAAAATAATTAAATAAGGTTAATATCTATCAAGATCCTGGATCTGATAAAATGCATTATTAGCTCATTAAAGAACTAAATTCAGTTTTATCCAGGCCATTGTTTCTTATTTTCTTATATTCCCTTGTGTCTGGAAATGTGCCTCTGGATTGAAAAAAAGCGAATGTAATTCCAATATTCAAAAAAGGTCATTCACAGCCTGGTAATTACAGACCTGTGAGTTTAACAAACTTCCTTGAATTTTATGAGAAAGTGAGTAGGAATATGGACACTGGCACTGTGCTGATGTGGCAGATAAGATTCAATGTTGATAAATGTAAGTTGATGCATTTTGGGCTGCTTTTACTATAAATGGCTCCATTGAATGACTCCAGTAAATCTCCATTGAAAAAGGATCTTGGACAGATCCCGACTGTCTGTTCTATACAGCTAGAGTTAGACAAAACAAGGAAGCGGTCGGGGAATTTCACAGTGGCCACTGTGGATCACAAAAAGATACATTTCTTGAATCTTCATTCCTGGATCCTGAGCTATTGATTGAAGAACGGGAGGTAAGGTATAGTTCCTTCACCTCCCGAGCTTCAATCAATACAATAAAGTAATAGTTTGCTTTGGGAGTGAACTATTTTTGTAATGCTCAATGGAGTGATTTTTATACGGTCATATAGCTCACCTTCTGGAATGACAGTAGAACACTGGGTAAGGTGCTGATTGGAACAATCTCTTGCTGGTTACTGGGTAGGGCTTGATGGAGCACTTCTTGATGTTACTGGGAAAGTGCTGATTGGAGCATCTCTTGCTGGTGCTGGGTAAGGTGCTGATTGGAGCATCTTGATGTTTGCTGGGTAAGGTGCTGATTGGAGCACTCTCTTGCTGGTTGCTGGGTAAGGTGCTGATTGGAGCACTCTATTGCTGGTTGCTGGGTAAGGTGCTGATTGGAGCACTCTTGCTGGTTGCTGGGTAAGGTGCTGATTGGAGCACTCTCTTGTGGTTTTTTGCTGGGTAAGGTGCTGATTTGAGGCACTCTCTTGCTGGTTCTGGGGTAAGGGCTGATTGGAGCACTCTTGCTGGTTGCGGGTAGTAAGGTGCTGATGATTGGAGCACTTGTGCTGGTGCTGAGGAAGTGCTTGATTGGAGCACTCTTGCTGGTTGCTGGGTAAGGTGCTGATTATAGCACTCTCTTGCTGGTTGCTGGGTAAGGTGCTGATTGTAGCACTCTCTTGCTGGTTGCTGGGTAAGGTGCTGATTGGAGCAATCTCTTGCTGGTTACTGTGTAAGGTGCTGACTGGAGCACTCTCTTGCTGGAAAAGGTGCTGATTAAACACTCTCTTGCTGGTTGCTGGGTAAGGTGCTGATTGGAGCACTCTCTTGCTGGTTACTGGGTAAGGTGCTGATTGGAGCACTCTCTTGCTGGTTACTGGGAAAGGTGCTGATTGGAACACTCTATTGCTGGTTACTGGGTAAGGTGCTGATTGGAGCACTCTCTTGCTGGTTACTGGGAAAGGTGCTGATTGGAACACTCTATTGCTGGTTACTGGGTAAGGTGCTGATTGGAGCACTCTCTTGCTGGTTACTGGGAAAGGTGCTGATTGGAACACTCTATTGCTGGTTACTGGGTAAGGTGCTGATTGGAGCACTCTCTTGCTGGTTACTGGGTAAGGTGCTGATTGGAGCACTCTCTTGCTGGTTACTGGGAAAGGTGCTGATTGGAACACTCTATTGCTGGTTACTGGGTAAGGTGCTGATTGGAGCACTCTCTTGCTGGTTACTGTGTAAGGCGCTGATTGGAGCACTCTTGCTGGTTGCTGGATAAGGTGCTGATTAAACACTCTCTTGCTGGTTGCTGGGTAAGGTGCTGATTGATACACTCTTGCTGGTTGTTGGGTAAGGTGCTGATTGGAACACTCTATTGCTGGTTACTGGGTAAGGTGCTGATTGGAGCCCTCTCTTGCTGGTTACTGGGTAAGGTGCTGATTGAACACTATCTTGCTGGTTGCTGGATAAGGTGCTGATTGGAGCACTCTCTTGCTGGTTACTAGGTAAGGTGCCGATTGGAACCCTCTCTTGCTGGTTGCTGGGTAAGGTGCTGATTGGAGCACTCTCTTGCTGGTTACTGGGTAAGGTGTTGATTGGAAAACTTTCTTGCTGGTTGTTGGGTAAGTTGCTGATTGGAGCACTCTCTTGCTGGTTGTTGGGTACGGTGCTGATTGGAACACTCTCTTGCTGGTTGATGGGTAAGATGCTGATTGGAACACTCTCTTGCTGGTTGATGGGTAAGTTGCTGATTGGAGCACTCTCTTGCTGGTTGTTGGGTACGGTGCTGATTGGAACACTCTCTTGCTGGTTGATGGGTAAGATGCTGATTGGAACACTGTTGCTGGTTGATGGATAAGGTGCTGATTGAAACAATATCTTTCTGGTTGTTGGGTATGGTGCTGATTGGAACACTCTCTTGCTGGTTGTTGGGTAAGGTGCTGATTGGAACACTCTCTTGCTGGTTGTTGGGTAAGGTGCTGATTGGAAAATTCTCTTGTTGGTTGTTGGGTACGGTGCTGATTGGAACACTCTCTTGCTGGTTGTTGGATAAGGTGCTGATAGGAACAATATCTTGCTGGTTGGTGGAAAAAGTGCTGATTGGAATACTCTTATTGGTTGTTTGGTAAGATGCTGATTGGAAGGATGAGAGCACTCTTGCTGGTTTTTGGGTAAGGTGCTGATTGGAACACTCTTGTTGGTTGTGGTAAGGTCTTCACTGGACAGGGTGGCTTTTAGAGGTTGTTGTTTGTAAATTTAATGTGATTCTTAGACCCGAACTGTGTAGACTTCTTAAGTGTCGTATTGTCCGAGTAAATAACGGAGGTCCCCAGCAAACGATGTCTTGTTTATGCTTTAGGAAGCACAATGACCGGTCCTTTCTTAAGTTGGAATAGTATAGGGTCACCGGAAGCCGCTCTTACTACTTTCAATCTCATTTTTAACACCACTGCAACCCTGGTTTCTCTCTTCCTTAGTCGTATGATTGCAAATCCTTAGAAAATGAGACATAGCAGGCATCTTATTCGCTTAATGACGGCGACCCTTTGTTACAATCTCTCCTCTCTTTACAGCTGTCTCAGCATTCCACAGGTCAGTAGGAGAAATCTCCGGAGGCTACCAGCCAACACGCGACCCAAGTATTGGGGTTGCTGCCTGCATGTGGCGTTAAACTTGTTACAGAGCTTGTTTCAGATTTATAGTATTTTCAGTAGTACGGAAATAGCACGAAATGCAACGTTTTACACTAATGTAAAGATTAAGGAAAAGACACCACCAGGTCAGATGTTTTCATTCAACGTTTTTTTGAATTTTGAAATCCTTTTGCATATGTGAGTTACATGTATCTAAAACAATTTGCAACCCTCGCCGAGGCACTTAGGCATGAGAACCACATCCTGATGTCTTCAGTAGGAAATTGACAAGTAGATGGCTACCCCATCGTGGTGAATAGCATATCTTAAATCTGATGTGTTTATTGCCTAGCGACGGAAACTTCTTGATCTCGTTTATGGTGTTTGAGACTACAGCATATCAGTGTCCATTATAGAAGGCCAATCAATCGCAAATATGGAATGAAAAGTTAACCGCATCAATTTCAATGAAATGAAGCAAATCAATGGTTCTGTAGAAAGGTGACTTTCAGTCTCCTTTATTGTTTCTAAATGTATTCAGAAAGAATGTCTGCTTTTCAAAAATATTTTGTGATTCTTTAATTCACTGTTTTTTTTAAGGGAAACTATATATAGTTTTAAACATTTCATTAATAATAATCCTTTAGCACAACCTTGCTGCTTGTCTGTTCAACGGAATTCCACAGTGTACACAGTCAACTATTAATGCTCCCCGTAAACTATGACCATTATTATAACGCCAGCTAATGCGTGTTGCTCTGACTGTGTACAATCATTAGAATGTGATCTACACGAGGATCATGCATCGAGCCAGAGTTGCCACTTTAATACAATCTAAAAATAAGTATTATACAGCTAAATCTGTTTTATTGCCTACAAGCATGTGTTTAATAAACAGGTAATATCCATGAACAGGTACATTTCATTTATATATATATATATATATATATAATAGAGAGAGAGATAGAGAGATAGAGAAGGGAGAGCGAGAGGAGAGAGACAGTAAGTATGTTCTCCATATAGTGTACCAAATGGTCCATATTGCACACTATCCCCAAGTGGGTGTAAAAAGTACAATTCCCCTACTTCAAAGGGAACAAATTACTTAAGAAAAATATTTGGAGTGCAAGTCTACTTTGTTTCTCTTTGAATGTTCTTCATACCCTACAGTTATCGGAGGTGATCAGCTCAGGGATCTGTCTAAGCAGAAATCATGTAAAAAAAAATGAGAACCTCAAGCAGAGTTTTCAACTGCCAATAATTTATTCACAGAAGAGCAACATGTTTTGGTGCTATTGCTCCTTTATCCAGAATCTTGACATAGAAGCAATAAGTCAGAAACATGTTTCTGTTGTGTGAATACAACATTTTGTAGTTGAAACTCTGTTTGAGGTTCTTCCATTTCTCTACTGATTTATACACCACTAGAGACGGGTGGACCAGAACTGAACTTCTGAGAGAACTTTAAAATCAGTGTGGATACCACAATCTGCTATTATCTGTCTAAACATAAACAGTTTAAGTTTTATGTTCTTCTCAACTCCAATAACCAATGCAGTGGCCTAGACTGCAATAACCAATGCGTGGCCTAGACTGCAATAACCAATGCAGTGGCCTAGACTGCAATCACCAATGCAGTGGCCTAGACTGCAATAACCAATGTAGTGGCCTAGACTGCAATAACCAGTGTAGTGGCCTAGACTGCAATAACCAATGTAGTGACCTAGACTGCAATAACCAATGTAGTGGCCTAGACTGCAATAACCAATGTAGTGGCCTACACTGCAATAACCAATTAGTGACCTAGACTGCAATACATGTAGGGCCTAGACTGCATAACCATGAGTGGCCTAGACTGCAATAACCAATTGATGGCCTATGACTGCAATAACCATGTAGTGGCCTAGACTGCGAACACCAAGGTAGTGGCCTAGACTGCAACAACCAATGTAGTTGGCCTAGACTGCAACAACCAATGTAGTGGCCTATACTGGAACAACCAATGTAGTGGCCTAGACTGCAACAACCAATGTAGTGGCCTAGACGCAAAACCAATGAAGTGGCCTAGACTGCAATAACCAATGAAGTGGCCTAGACTGCAATAACCAATGTAGTGGCCTAGACTGCAATAACCAATGTAGTGGCCTAGACTGCAATAACCAATGTAGTGGCCTAGACTGCAATAACCAATTTAGTGGCCTAGACTGCAATAACTTTAGTGGCCTAGACTGCAATACTTCTTTGTACCTTACAACTATGAAGTAAAGTACTATGGTGTTAAAACCGCAAGATAGTCGGTCTTAAAAAAATGTTCAACTAGAAATCTATTAGTAGCTACTGGGGGTGTGACAACCAGTAAAGACCGTAGCCTGACTCTTGGAAAACTCTGCTTCCTGCTATTAGTTTTAGAGGGGGGAAATCATTTTTGAAGATCTAAATTCTAATTCTATATAATAGTTGTCTGCGGCTTAATTTGAATATTTGCATATTTTCAATAAATCTTAAACTTCAGTCTGACAATAGGCAAGTGAGTTTTGAAATCAAAGAGAGAAAGACAAGTTAGGGCTAAATGAAAGCTGCTGTCTAACCGTCAAATAAGCCCTGGTCCAACTTATATGCATGCCTCTGTCCTGAAGGTAAGTTGGATGAGTTGGGTGAGACTGACACTTTCTCTGCTTCCAACCCCCTCCAGCTTGCCAAATAATTACTGCATTCCTATTGCATAGTGCCTTGATTTATATTTTATATAGGTTTCCATATGAGTAATTAATTAAATAAAACCAAAATATTGTATTGTATTTAGTCCCAAACTAAAGCCTCCAGACTACTATGTCCCAATAGAAGAGAATGTTCACTCAAAGCTGTGTCTGACCTTCCATTTGTTGTGGGCTGTTGGTTGATTGATTTAATTAATATGCTGTACCCTTCTGAACATGCATTCTAATGCACTCAGATCAGCTTGTTCTGTCCCCTAGAAGCTGACAACCAAACAGCACAAAGGCCTGCTTCTGTTAGGTTCAGACCATGTTTACATCAAGCAATCCTGCCTCTCTTAATTATATAGAATATTGTACAATTTTCTGTCTATCTCCACCCCACCCCTCAACATTTTGCATTTATTTTTTATTCAACATTAATGGCAGAAAAAGAAAAGTCTAGTTTCTAAACCTTTATGTAACTTTTTTAAACTTTAAATTTTTATAGTCATATGATTTTACTATATGCATTGCACAAATTCCATGATTCTAAATGTGGCCCTGATATGCATAAATCATTTCCCCCATTCATGGTTTTTAGAGAGAGATTAGGCTTATGATGTAGAGAAATACAATATCCATCTTAGCATTGCAGCAGAGAGAGAGATATGAATTTTGCTTTTCATACTAGCTATAAATCAATTAGGAATTTCAAGGGGTAGGTTTTATAATGCAGCATCTTTCCTCGGTCCCAGCAGAAGAATGCAAGTGGGAATGCTCAGCCAGTGACGAGAGGCAGACAATATGCTGTTGATGTCACAGCTTGCAGCCTAGCAGGAAGCACCACCAATTATACTGCTGTAACTTGGATTGACTGCACCTAGGAGCATGATCCTGGTCTATTTTAAATGTTGTAGTAAGCTCATATTAATAGACGCACTTGTATGGAGACCAGCATTCTCCTTTAATGCAGACACCCTAAGGATTAGAATTTTTGAAAAGCAGTTGAACATCAATTTGATGGCTAATTTGTGCGATATTTTTCCGTTTGGTTGGAATTTCAAATATATTCAACCACAAACTGATCTCTTTATCAAATTGAAATGTATATTTTACTTCATAAATTCTTTAAATGTATTCATATTCTGCTTGCGTATTGTTATCAGTAGCATCCCAGGATGGACTGCAACGGATGCCATTTCCTAAACATTAAACTGTAAATGAGGTTTAGTAGAAAATCAATGTAAAGTTGCAGCTAGTTAAAGAAAGACAGCAGGTGTTAGTCTGCTGACAAGAATATCATGTACCTTATTAAAACAGCCAAATGGGGTCAGCACCCTGTTCTGGAATCCCACCCAAGAACATTTTCAATTTTAATAGCTTTTAGAATGTGTTTCATAAAAACCAATGAATTGAGACATCAAACCTGCCGTCTTCTCCTAGACAGATTTTAGCCTGAGAGCTTGACGTAATTGTCCCACTGGATGTAAAGCTCTGAAGCCATTTCACACTCGTTCATCATCTTATTCAGCCACACACTTTCTGCTAATTTCATCAGATGGATTAGCTTTCCTTATTTGTCCATCTTATTTTATTTCTAGGGGGTGAAATATTTCCGTTCTCCTGATTGAATGAGCTGCGCTAGAATGTACAGCTCTCTATACTTTTAAGTGACATCAGAATAGAGATGGAGCTAACCCAAGGACCAGAACTAATGCAACGGGTCACAAACATCTTTCTACAATCTACACATTACATGTATTAAACAGAACAGATTTCATAGAATAATGATTTGTTAACTTTATGTTTGCACATTCATATAAGTTAAGACACTAGCCTGAAACCTAAATAAGTAGATTTACAATAAAGACACTGCAAACGTTCATTTTATTTTGTTTTTATTTTACACTTCTACGGTAATTAAAATGTTGCTATAAACCCAACATATTGTCAAAAAAGCACAACGGCTATCAATTACATAAGCAGTACTTTCCTTTATATACCAGCAGAAATACTAGGATCAGGGAGAGGTACAGGAGGATGTTGGTGACATCCCTCAAGCTACTAAGAAGCACAAAAGTTAACATTTTCCACGCCAATATCTTTTTACAAGCTGCATTGAAGGTACAACAGCCTTTCACTTCACCTAAATTGTTTGGAAACCATAGTTCTCCAAATGGCTTTGATGGTCAAGAACATAACCATTGCCCTCTTCTTTGGCCAGTTAAAGACACATAATATTGGAATAACTAATATGTGCACAGAAGTTCAATCATTCCAGTTTATTTCTTTTAATCTAAGCAAGTTTCAAATTTTTAATTTTTTCAAAATTTTAACCCCTTTCCATTTTAACTGCAATAATCAAAACAATCACAGATATGTATATGTTAGCACACAAACCTCTCTCAGTGCTGTGTGAAACACTCTGTGCGATTGACAGGATAATTAATGATGTAGAAAAATACAAGAGACGGGATGTAACTAAATAGGAAGGAAATCTATGGCGATTGCTGTTTTAGGAATAAAGAACTATTTGACTTACTACCACTAATGTTCCTGATACTGGAATTGAACCATAACTAATGTTGCAAATGAGCAAAAAAATTACAAGAACAATCGTCTAAAATATCAACGTGTCCTAATTTTCAAGGTCATTCGACAATTATATGGGTCTCGTCTTAACTACTCACTAATTTGGGAGAAATGAAGGATAGTTTAGCATTAAGCATGTGATATTACATATGATGGCATAAAATAAGAGCTCATAAATAGCAGCCTAATGTGCCTGGACACATTTCCATATTGCTGTAGTGAAGCTCTCTGAGGACACTCATTCAGAAACCTGCAATACTTTTCTGACATAGGTGTTAATATAGAGAACACGGTGTGCAGCCCCCTCCAAACCTATTAACCAATCAGAACAATCAAAACATTGTCTTTCTTTTGACTTAAGCAGTGGACAAGATATGGACTTCTATGCAAACTTGACTTCTTTTTTATTTTAGTTTAAATGAACTGGTACCATCTATTTTTTTCACATAATAGAAACTGAAGATACATTTTAGAGGTTATTCTTTCTTTGAAGAGCATCTAGCCCCCTGGGAGCCCAAATTGAATGGGTGTGGGGGGGGGGGGGGGTGTAAGAAATATGTATAATATGTATATAGGAATATGTAACAGCAAGAGTATGGCAACATTAATACCTAAGTTACAGGGAACACAGAGATTGTATAAGATCTCACCCATTCTAGAGATGTCCGAACTTCGCAAAATCTGGTCTGCTGCCGAGGACCGCGAATTTTCGGGAAAATTCAAAAATCCACGGCGCCCATTAATGAAAAAATATCCTCGAAAATACGGAAATCCTCGTAATTTTGAAAATTTTCGAGAATCTGCGGTATGGAAGTTCGGATGGTGGAACGGGATAAATCCCGGCGGATCCGGGTTCGATCTGAACCGGCCATCCCTAACCCATTCCCTTTATTCCCTTACAGCATGGATATTACACTATTAAGACTTTCTATTTTAACTGTATTTGTATTTATTGAGTGCTGATCATGATGTGCTATATATAATGCTCCTTGTTTTATGAAAGCTGTACAACAGGCAATCATCGTTTCTTTGTGTTTCTATGATATTAATAAACACTATGCAGTGTTATCATATACAACTGGAGATTTACCCAGAGCCACTCTGCAGAGATTTTTAACTTGATGTCCTGTTTCACCTCCTTTATTGCTTTGTAAGCTTGTGCTGCTGTGGTAAGTCATTGGCTTGGCTGATGGCTAGCACCATAAAAGCATCAAGGTGCGAGTGGATTTCAAGTTTAAAATTTTCTTTCAGGAGTGCCAGGAAGAAATGGCAAGTAATGTGAAAATAGGGTTTTGGCTGCTGGGTGGTGGTATGTGTGTGTGAACATGTATAGTTAAAAGTGTTTAGGGGCTGAAAACTTCAACACAGTTCAATAATAGTTTGGCAATAAAAGGCCTTTAAAGGAATAGTCACTGGAAAGTGAGCTATTTCTTTAAAGGGCATGTCCCCCCCAAAACTATAATTTCACCCCACTACTGGCCCCACTCTGTAGTGCATAAAAATCCTTACCTCACATCCCAGCTCCAAAATGGTTCTCCTGCAATATTCCCCCCAAATTCCAAAAAAACTGTCCACCAGGAGCCTAGCAGGGTCCATATAGGACTCTGCCTCCTTCCCCCGGGAGAATTTGCACATGCTCACTGCACCCTCCCTCTCCCTCCTGTTTTGGTCTCCCTCCCCCTAGCACAAAACCCTTTGGATATTTGTAGCGCTTCCTCCCCCAGCCCCAACCGCATTATATCTCCAGAACTCCCCCCCAATCTTTACTTACCTTCCCTCTATCCTCCGCCGTTTTGAACTACTAGCAGCCCCGTCCGTAATTGTCTGCCTCTCAGCCACAAAGATGCAGCTGCCGGTCCGGCCCCCCTGCTTGCAGTTTCATGCAAGCAGAGGGCCAGGAGAGTGCGGCAGAGATAGAGGGAAGGTAAGTAATTATCGGGGGACTTTCTAACAAATCTTTTATAGCAGTTGAGGCTGGGGAGGAAGCCCTACATTTTTTTTTAAATGGTAGACATGCCCTTTAATGTATTGATTGAAGATTGGGAGGTTTAGGAGCTATGTCTTACCTCCTGTTCTTCAATCATTTCTGAGTGCTAGGAATGAAGGTGTGGCTGCACTGAAATTCCCGACTGCTTCCTGGTTCAGTTCACTATAGCGAGCATTATCGTGCATGCATGTTGTAGTTGTTCAGGAACAGGAATGGTCAGGACCTGTCAGCTTGGCCACGGTGGATCGCACAAGGTATGTTTCTTTCACCTTCGTTCCTAGCTCCACATAAATAATTGAAGAACGGGAGGAAAGCCATAGCTCCTAAACCTCCCAGGCTTCAATTATTTTCTGTGGAGCTAGGAACGAAGGTGAAAGAAACATACCTTTTGCACGATCCATCGTGGCCAAGCTGACAGGTCCTGACCGCTTCTTGTTCCTGATCAGCCATAGCATGCAAGCATGATATGCGCGCTATAGTTGAACTGAACCAGGAATCAGTCGGGAATTTTAGTGCAGCTGCACTTCTTTCCTAGCACCTCAGAATTAATTGAAGAACCGGAGGAAAATCATAGCTCCTAAACCTCTCAGGCTTCAATTAATACGTTAAAGGAATAGTTCACTTTTCCAGTGAACTATTTTGTATTGTATTGAATTAATTAGGTCACTAGTTTCACTCTGCAAGCCTTTGACCAAGCCTCTGGGAAATGTGTACCCACCCACAGTGGGTCATGTATTCAAGTACTGAAAGCTGGAGAGTTTAGGGGCACGGGCACCTGTGCCGCAAATGCGATCGCACACCGTGTGTGATTACGCTAGCGATTACGCTGTGTTTTGCGCAGGCAATTTTTTCATTTGAGATACCAATTGCATCCGATTGCACTTTAAAATTGGTGATGGCATGCGATTGCGCGTCGCAAACGGAATCACAATCGCATGCGTTTGCCGTTTTAGAAAAAAAAATCACATGCGCAAATGCATGCGCAATTGTGAAAAAATCGCAACAGTGTTGCCCTGCCCTTATTCCCAAAAGCAAGTGAAAGAGCAGCAGGGACTTTCATCAAAAAAAGGCAGGTACTGATATAAGGCAAAGTTGGAGATTACATCTCCTAAGAAGGTAAAAAGTTATAAGGTAAAAAGGTTAAATGTGTGGACCCAGCAGAATAAAGCAAACTGGTTGCTGGGCTTAAAATACTTTTGCCAAGTATTGAACTAATTGCTTTAATTTATCCAGAGAGAAGGGCAGGCTTTTTAATTCACATTACAATGGTAAAGTAAAATGTAAGCAAATTAATTGGATGTGCACTGGCTTCTAATTTTTTATGAACTATTCCTTTAATAAGTTGATTAATAGTTTACTCACGTCTCAATGTACTTTATTTTACATTCAAAGTGATGTTTTAAATGGGTAAATGCCTTCCCCAGCCCCAACCGCTATAAAATAATTTTAAGAAAGTGCCACAATCTTTACTTACCTTCCCTCTCACCTCCGACGCACTGCCCGGCCTTCTGCTTGCAATACACTGCAAGCAGGGGCGGGACCGGCAGCCGCGTCCGTGATTGGCTGAGAGGCTGCCGGCTTCTCAGAATGCCGGGGGGAGAGAGGGAAGGTAAGTAGAGTTCAGGGACTTTCTTAAAAATGTTTTTTAGCGGTTGGGGCTGGGAAAGGAACCCATGCTAGGGGGAGGGATCGCAAAACGGGAGGGAGAGAAGGGCTGCAGTGCACATGCCAAACTCTCCCGGAAGCGAGACAGACTCTGCTATCCTCCTGGTGGGCAGTTTTGGGGACTTTGGGGGGGGACTGCAGGAGAACCATATGGAGCTGGGATGTGAGGTAAGGATTTTATTACACTACATGGTGGGGCCAGTAGTGGGGGGGATTATAGTTTTGGGGGGGACATGCCCTTTAATAGCCATTAAACGCATTATAAATTTATCTTTTCAACAATGACTATTTGACCTTGCTAATATGTTTTTTTTCTGAAC
This sequence comes from Hymenochirus boettgeri, assembly GCA_019447015.1. Lineage (NCBI taxonomy): Eukaryota > Metazoa > Chordata > Amphibia > Anura > Pipidae > Hymenochirus > Hymenochirus boettgeri. The sequence goes on along the minus strand of CM033473.1, from coordinate 29,743,153 downwards.
CAATTTAAAGGTCTGATCAATGCTTTGTTTTTATTTACTTAGGTAAGTGTGAGTACCGTTACTCACTACACATCATTTTAGAGATATTTGATATAATACACTAGTTATATGGAAAATACACCCTGTTCCCAGTGGGAAATTCCTTTATATTAAACAGCTATAAACTAAAAATGCAAATCATACCATATACAGCAGCACGGTGGCTCAGTGGTTAGCAATGATTTCTTGCAGCGCTGAAGTCCTGATTTCGATTCCACCCTTGGACACATCGGCAAGGAGTTTGTATGTTCTCCCCATGCGTATACAGATAGCTTTCCTTGATGTCCTTGATGTCCTTATATTTCAATGTACAATGGATTACATTAGTGTTTAGCACTGATGCCTTGGCTACATCTCCACAAACTTTGTATGTTTTAGGGATCCCCACATCATAAAGACATACAGATGGGTTGTTTGAGATATAGCTGAATGTCTAAAGGGTTCTTCTAATCAGTAAAGGGGTTATTCAATAAATGTTCTTATCATTTAAAATGGAGCTAATTTTGCCCCAACCAAGATTTCAAATGTTAAATAACATCTGATTGGTTGGGGCAAATTAGCTCCATTTTAAACTATAAGAACTTTTATTGATCTCCCTGTAAGAGCGTTAATCTTTTTTAATGGTGGAAATAAATCATAAAATTAATCATTGTAAACAGCTGTGTAACATGTTAAAGGTTTAAACTAAGAATTGATTGTGCTGGGAGTGTGATTTCTGTAAAATAGTAAAGTGCATGGGCTTTAAGTAAGTTTGCACTGGGTTTTTGGATTTTTATTGCACCTGTGTTTTAGTTGTAAGTAGGTAGATTAAAGGCAAGTTTTCCCCCTCTGTCTCCTTGAACTGATAGATTGGTGGGGGCCAATTAGTCTTCACATTGGTTGCTCTTTGGATTGTACCCAAACTCTGGGTCTGAACTGGGGGGGGCAGGAGGAAAGGTGCCCGCGTTTAGCTTTAGATGATACACGACAGCTGTTTTTAAACAGATCTAAACAGCGGATCTTCGCTGTGTGTCAGGGCCCAGTCTGTAATCTTGCAGTTATTCCCCATTTTTTACCTGACTTTAAATTATTGTCCCTGCAAGTAAACTTTGTAGAAGTTCTTTGGTATATACAGTAGGACATTTTTAACAAGAAAAGTAGGTCAACAAGCTTGGTTAGTTGGTTTTGTGTATTAGAAGCAATAGTTTTGTTGGTACCATGCAATGTGCATCCTGCCACATGTATAGGTATTTGGAGCAGTCATTCGAGGGACCTATGTCCTTTATCAGGAGTGTGTGTTTTGGAAGCTGAGGTGGAGAATCTAAGGGGGGCACTTGCAGCATTGAAAGACTTGGCTAACCTGGGGGGCAGCACCACTGGCTGGGACCAGTGTAGAGAGAGTGGGTGGAAATGGGGCACAGAAGGCTAAAAGGAGGTTGTTTTGTAAGCGCCCCAACAGATTTACCATCTTGATGATGCAGAGGCTCAAAAGTAACATGTATGGATTTGGCCGATCCCTCGATCACTATGGGACAGCATCTCAAAGGAGGAAGGGGGGATCAGGCAATCTGCCAACTAGACCCTACGTGCCAAACCATGTGTTGTCTACCTGGTGCTAGGGCATGACATTTGGTGGATCATGTAGACAGATTATTGGGTGGGGCTGGGAGTGAACTAATGGTATTGGTTAAGATTGGTGCCAATGCAAAGTTAGAGGAGGAGGAGAAGAGGTCCTTAAAATGACTTCCATGGCGAGGCCAATTTAAGGCAAAGACTTGAAAATAGTAGTAGTAGTACTACATTTCATTCTTGAAAATACTACCACAGCCAAGTGTTATGGTAAGGAGGGGCAGCTGGAGCTTAGAAGTATTAACGAGTGGTTAAGAGGTTGGTGTAAGGCAGAGTTTTCTATCAGCTACAGGCTCTATTAGGGATGGGATGCACCTCAGTGATGGTGGTGCAGATGTTTTAGGGGTAACAAGATAGCTTGACGGTTGGATGGAGGAGATTTTAAACTAGCTTGGAACCAATTTTAAAAGAAGCGATGTGGGTGGAATAGGCAACAGGAAGGGGGTAAAGTAAATGTTGGTGTCTGATAAAGCCACCAAATGCCAGCAAGGATGGAGCCAGCTTCATATGCTGATGGCAAGTTTAGGGAACATTCTGATTAAAAGGGACTTTCATTACCCTGACATTGATTGGAATATTAGAACTTTCAACACAGTAAAGGGTGATGGATTCTTAAATTTGCTACATGAACATTTTGTCTTACAGGTGGTTAGAGTTCCTATTAGAAAAGGCGCTCAATTGGTTCTGGAAATATTAAACAACACCAACCCTAATAAAGAAATGTAACTGGAAGCTTAGGGAATAGAGACCATGAAATTGTTTAATGTATGTCATCAAAAGGAAAAGGGCACTGGTTAACAAAAACTAACTTTTTCCTGTATAAAAATATCACAGGTAGATACTGAACAGAATGGGGTTTAAATTATTTCACATCTGAATTTATACCCTTCTAAATAAATATACAATTCTGATGTAAAGAAGGAAATGGAAATAAGGTGAATGGCATTTAAAATCTTTCAAAAACTGTTGAAAGGATTGTAAGAAAGCTAGTTAAAATAAATAATGAAGTCAGGATAGCTGAACAAAGCAACACTAAGCCTAAACAATTTTTTAAGCATAATTATAGTAGAAGATGAGGATTGAAAATGTGGGTCCATTAAATAAATGGGATAAGACATTTACAAGGATGCCAATAAAGCATGCATCTTCAAGAGTTTTATTTCCTCTGTATACTTTTCACTGAGGAAATGGTTCAGAAATATTAAATAAGGTTAATATCTACCAAGCTCCTGGATCTGAAAAAATGCATTATCCGCTCATTAAAGAACTAGTTCAATTTTATTCAGGCCATTGTTTCTTATTTTCGTATATTCCCTTATGTCTGGAATTGCTTCTGGATTGAAAAAAAGCTGATGTAATTCCAATATTCAAAAAGGTCATTCACAGGAAGATATTTACAGAGGATGCCAATAAAGCAAGTATCTTCAAGGAGTTTCATTTCCTCTGTATACATGATAGAACATGGAAGTACAGATAGCATAATAGTAGAAAATAATTGTATAAAGGATTACATTACACTGAGGATATGGTTCAAAAATAATTAAATAAGGTTAATATCTATCAAGATCCGGATCTGATAAAATGCATTATTAGCTCATTAAAGAAACTAATTCAGTTTTATCCCAGCCATTGTTTCTTTTTTTCTTATATTCCCTTGTGTCTGGAAATGTGCCTCTGGATTGAAAAAAAGCGAATGTAATTCCAATATTCAAAAAAGGTCATTCCACGCTGGTAATTCACAGACCTGTGAGTTAACAAACTTCTTCTTGAATTTTATGAGAAAGTGAGTAGGAATTGGACACTGGCACTGTGCTGATGTGGCAGATAGATTCATGTTTAAATGTAAGTTGATGCATTTTGGGCTGCTTTTACTATAATGGCTCCATTGAATGACTCCAGTAAATCTCCATTGAAAAGGATCTTGGACGATCCCGACTGTCTGTTCTATACAGCTAGAGTTAGCAAAACAAGGAAGCGGTCGGGGAATTTCACAGTGGCCACTGTGGATCACAAAAAGATACATTTCTTGAATCTTCATTCCTGGATCCTGAGCTATTGATTGAAGAACGGGAGGTAAGGTATAGTTCCTTCACCTCCCACTTCAATCATACATAAAGTAATAGTTTGCTTTGGGAGTGAACTATTTTTGTAATGCTCAATGGAGTGATTTTTATACGGTCATATAGCTCACCTTCTGGAATGACAGTAGAACACTGGGTAAGGTGCTGATTGGAACAATCTCTTGCTGGTTACTGGGTAAGGTGCTGATTGGAATACTCTTGCTGGTTGCTGGGTAAGGTGCTGATTGGAGCACTCTCTTGCTGGTTACTGGGAAAAGTGCTGATTGGAGCATTCTCTTGCTGGTTGCTGGGTAAGGTGCTGATTGGAGCACTCTTGCTGGTTGCTGGGTAAGGTGCTGATTGGAGCACTCTCTTGCTGGTTGCTGGGTAAGGTGCTGATTGGAGCACTCTCTTGCTGGTTGCTGGGTAGGTGCTGATTTGAGCACTCTCTTGCTGGTTGCTGGTAAGGTGCTGATTGGGCCACTCTCTTGCTGGTTGCTGGGTAGGTGCTGATTGGAGCACTCTATTGCTGGTTGCTGGGTAAGGTGCTGATTGGAGCACTCTTGCTGGTTGCTGGGTAAGGTGCTGATTATAGCACTCTCTTGCTGGTTGCTGGGTAAGGTGCTGATTGTAGCACTCTCTTGCTGGTTGCTGGGTAAGGTGCTGATTGGAGCAATCTCTTGCTGGTTACTGTGTAAGGTGCTGACTGGAGCACTCTCTTGCTGGAAAAGGTGCTGATTAAACACTCTCTTGCTGGTTGCTGGGTAAGGTGCTGGTTACTGGGTAAGGTGCTGATTGGAGCACTCTCTTGCTGGTTACTGGGTAAGGTGCTGATTGGAGCACTCTCTTGCTGGAAAAGGTGCTGATTAAACACTCTCTTGCTGGTTACTGGAAAAGGTGCTGATTAAACACTCTCTTGCTGGTTGCTGGGTAAGGTGCTGATTGGAGCACTCTCTTGCTGGTTACTGGGTAAGGTGCTGATTGGAGCACTCTCTTGCTGGTTACTGGGAAAGGTGCTGATTGGAACACTCTATTGCTGGTTACTGGGTAAGGTGCTGATTGGAGCACTCTCTTGCTGGTTACTGGGAAAGGTGCTGATTGGAACACTCTATTGCTGGTTACTGGGTAAGGTGCTGATTGGAGCACTCTCTTGCTGGTTACTGTGTAAGGCGCTGATTGGAGCACTCTTGCTGGTTGCTGGTAAGGTGCTGATTAACACTCTCTTGCTGGTTGCTGGGTAGGTGCTGATTGATACACTCTTGTGGTTGTTGGGTAGGGTGCTGATTGGAACACTCTATTGCTGTTACTGGGTAAGTGCTGATTGGAGCCTCTTCTTGCTGGTTTCTGGGTAGTTGCTGATTGAACACTATCTTGCTGGTTGCTGGATAAGGTGCTGATTGGAGCACTCTCTTGCTGGTTACTAGGTAAGGTGCCGATTGGAACCCTCTCTTGCTGGTTGCTGGTAGAGGTGCTGATTGGAGCACTCTCTTGCTGGTTACTGGGTAGGTGTTGATTGGAACCTTTCTTGCGGTTTTTTGGGTAAGTTGCTGATTGGAGCACTCTCTTGCTGGTTACTGGGTAAGGTGCTGATTGGAGCACTCTCTTGCTGGTTACTGGGAAAGGTGCTGATTGGAACACCTCTATTGCTGTTTACTGGTAAGGTGCTGATTGGAGCACTCTCTTGCTGGTTACTGGAAGGTGCTGATTGGAACACTCTATGCTGTGCTGGTTACTGGGTAAGGTGCTGATTGGAGCACTCTCTTGCTGGTTACTGTGTAAGGCGCTGATTGGAGCACTCTTGCTGGTTGCTGGATAAGGTGCTGATTAAACACTCTCTTGCTGTGGTTGCTGGGTAAGGTGCTGATTGATACACTCTTGCTGGTTGTTGGGTAAGGTGCTGATTGGAACACTCTATTGCTGGTTACTGGGTAAGGTGCTGATTGGAGCCCTCTCTTGCTGGTTACTGGGTAAGGTGCTGATTGAACACTATCTTGCTGGTTGCTGGATAAGGTGCTGATTGGAGCACTCTCTTGCTGGTTACTAGGTAAGGTGCCGATTGGAACCCTCTCTTGCTGGTTGCTGGGTAAGGTGCTGATTGGAGCCACTCTCTTGCTGGTTACTGGGTAAGGTGTTGATTGGAAACCTTTCTTGCTGGTTGTTGGGTAAGTTGCTGATTGGAGCACTCTCTTGCTGGTTGTTGGGTACGGTGCTGATTGGAACACTCTTTGCTGGTTGATGGGTAAGTTGCTGATTGGAGCACTCTCTTGCTGGTGTTTGGGTACGGTGCGATTGGAACACTCTCTTGCTGGTTGATGGGTAAGATGCTGATTGGAACACTCTCTTGCTGGTTGATGGGTAAGTTGCTGATTGGAGCACTCTCTTGCTGGTTGTTGGGTACGGTGCTGATTGGAACACTCTCTTGCTGGTTGATGGTAAGATGCTGATTGGAAACTGTTGCTGGTTGATGGATAAGGTGCTGATTGAAACAATATCTTTCTGGTTGTTGGGTATGGTGCTGATTGGAACACTCTCTTGCTGGTTGTTGGGTAAGGTGCTGATTGGAACACTCTCTTGCTGGTTGTTGGGTAAGGTGCTGATTGGAACACTGTTGCTGGTTGTTGGGTAAGGTCTGATTGAAAATTCTCTTGTTTGGTTGTTGGGTACGGTGCTGATTGGAACACTCTCTTGCTGGTTGTTGGATAAGGTGCTGATAGGAACAATATCTTGCGGGTTGGTGGAAAAAGTGCTGATTGGAATACTCTTATTGGTTGTTTGGTAAGATGCTGATTGGAAGGATGAGAGCACTCTTGCTGGTTTTTGGGTAAGGTGCTGATTGGAACACTCTTGTTGGTTTTTGGGTTGGTGCTGATTGGAACACTCTCTTTGCTGGTTGGGTTAAGGTGCTGATTGGAACACTCTCTTGCTGTGTTGTTGGGTAAGGTGCTGATTGAAACACTATATTTCTGGTTGTTGGGTAAGACGCTGATTGGAACACTATTTTGCTGGTTACAGGTAAGGTGCTGATTGGAACACTCTTGCTGGTTTACAGGGTAAGGTGCTGATTGGAACACTCTTGCTGGTTGATGGTAAGGTGCTGATTGGAACACTCTCTTGCTGGTTGTTGGTTAAGGTGCTGATTGGAACACTATTGATGGTTGTTGGTTAAGGTAGTGATTGAAACACTATATTTCTGGTTGTTGGGTAAGACGCTGATTGGAACACTATTTTGCTGGTTACAGGGTAGGTGCTGATTGGAACACTCTCTTTTCTGCTCGGTTGTGGGTAGGGCTGAGTTGCGTGATGTTTGTTGGGTAAGGTGCGATTGGAAAATTCTCTTGTTGGTTGTTGGGTAATGTGCTGATTGGAGCACTCTCTTGCTGGTTGGTGGATAAGGTGCTGATTGGAACACTCTTATTGGTTGTTTGGTAAGATGCTGATTGGAACACTCTCTTGCTGGTTACTGGGTTAGGTGCTCATTGAAACACCATCTTTCTGGTTGTTGTGTAAGACGCTGATTGGAACACTATCTTGCTGGTTTTTGGGTAAGGTGCTGATTGGAACACTCTTGCTGGTTGTTGGGTAAGGTGCTGATTGGAAAACTTTCTTGCTGGTTGTTGGGTAAGTTGCTGATTGGAGCACTCTCTTGCTGGTTGTTGGGTACGGTGCTGATTGGAGCACTCTTGCTGGTTGTTGGGTACGGTGCTGATTGGAGCACTCTTGCTGGTTGTTGGGTAAGTTGCTGATTGGAGCACTCTCTTGCTGGTCATTGGGTAAGGTGCTGATTGGAACACTCTCTTTGCTGTTGATGGGTAAGTTGCTGATTGGAGCACTCTCTTGCTGGTGTTGGGTACGTGCTGATTGAACACTCTCCTTGCTGGTTGATGGGTAAGATGCGTGATTGGAACACTCTCTTGTGGTTGATGGGTAAGTTGTTGTGGAGCACTCTCTGTGCTGGTTGTTGGGTACGGTGCTGATTGGAACCCTCTTGCTGGTTGATGGGTAAGATGCTGATTGGAACACTCTCTTGCTGGTTGATGGGAAGTTGCTGATTGGAGCACTCTCTTGCTGGTTGTTGGGTACGGTGCTGATTGGAACACTCTCTTGCTGGTGATGGGTAAGTGCTGATGGAACATGTTGCTGGTTGATGGATAAGGTGCTGATTGAAACATATCTTTCTGGTGTTGGGTATGGTGCTGATTGGAACACTTCTTGCTGGTTGTTGGGTAAGGTGTGATTGGAACACTCTCTTGCTGGTTGTTGGGTAAGGTGCTGATTGGAAAATTCTCTTGTTGGTTGTTGGGTACGGTGCTGATTGGAACACTTCTTGTGGTTGTTGGATAAGGTGCTGATAGGAACATATCTTGCTGGTTGGTGGAAAAAGTGCTGATTGGAATACTCTTATTGGGTTGTTTGGTAAGATGCTGATTGGAAGGATGAGAGCACTCTTGCTGGTTTTTGGGTAAGGTGCTGATTGGAACATCTTGTTGGTTTGTGGGTTAGGTGCTGATTGAACACTCTCTTGCTGGTGTTGGTTAAGGTGCTGATTGGAACACTCTCTTGCTGGTTGTTGGGTAAGTGCTGATTGAAACACTAATTTCTGTGGTTGTTGGGTAAGACGCTGATTGGAACAATATTTTGCTGGTTACAGGGTAAGGTGCTGATTGGAACACTCTTGCTGGTTGAGGGTAAGGTGCTGATTGGAACACTCTTGCTGGTTACAGGGTAAGGTGCTGATTGGAACACTCTGGTTGACAGGGTAAGGTGCTGGTGGAACACTCTTGCTGGTTGATGGGTAAGGTGCTGATTGACACTCTTGCTGGTTACAGGGTAAGGTGCTGTTGGATACACTCTTGCTGGTTACAGGGTAAGGTGCTGATTGGAACACTCTTGCTGGTTAGGGTAAGGTGCTGATTGGAACACTCTTGCTGGTTGATGGGTAAGGTGACTGATGGAACACTCTTGCTGGTTACAGGGTAAGGTGTGTGATGGAACACTCTTGCTGGTTGGGGTGGTGCTGATTGGACACTCTCTTGCTGGTTGGTGGTTAGGTGCTGATTGGAACACTATTGATGGTTGTTGGTTAAGGTAGTGATTGAAACACTATTTCGGTTGTTGGGTTAGACGCTGATTGGAACACTATTTGCTGGTAAGGGTAAGGTGCTGTGGAACACTCTCTTGCTGTGGTTGTTGGGTAAGGTGCTGATTGGAAATTCTTTGTTGTGTTGGGTAATGTGCTGATTGGAGACTCTCTTGCTGGTTGGTGGATAAGGTGCTGATTGGAACACTCTTATGGTTGTTTGTAAGATGCTGATGTGGACACTCTCTTGCTGGTTATGGGGTTAGGTGCTCATTGTGAAACACCATCTTTCTGGTTGTTGTGAGAGCTGCGATTGGACACTATTTTGCTGGTGGGTAGGTCTGATTGGAACATCTTGCTGGTTGTTGGGTAAGGTGCTGATTGGAAAATTTCCTTGCTGGTTGTTGGGTAAGTTGCTGATTGGAGCACTCTCTTGCCTTGGTTGTTGGTACGTGCAGATTGGCGCACTCTTGGGGTTGGTAATTTGTGAACACTATTTTGCTGGTTACAGGGTAAGGTGCTGATTGGAACACTCTTGCTGGTTGATGGGTAAGGTGCTGATTGGAACACTCTTGCTGGTTACAGGGTAAGGTGCTGATTGGAACACTCTTGCTGGTTGTTGGGTAAGGTGCTGATTGGAACACTCTCTTGCTGGTTGTTGGTTAAGGTGCTGATTGGAACACTATTGATGGTTGTTGGTTAAGGTAGTGATTGAAACACTATATTTCTGGTTGTTGGGTAAGACGCTGATTGGAACACTATTTTGCTGGTTACAGGGTAAGGTGCTGATTGGAACACTCTGATTGGAACATCTCTTGCTGGTTGTTGGATAAGGTGCTGATAGGAACAATATCTTGTGGTTGGTGGAAAAAGTGCTGATTGGAATACTCTTATTGGTTGTTTGTAAGATGCTGATTGGAAGGATGAGAGCACTCTTGCGGTTTTTGGGTAAGGTGCTGATTGGAACACTCTTGTTGGTTGTTGGGTTAGGTGCTGATTGGAACACTCTCTTGCTGGTTGTTGGTTAAGGTGCTGATTGGAACACTCTCTTGCTGGTTGTTGGGTAAGGTGCTGATTGAAACACTATATTTCTGGTTGTTGGGTAAGACGCTGATTGGAACACTATTTTGCTGGTTACAGGGTAAGGTGCTGATTGGAACACTCTTGCTGGTTACAGGGTAAGGTGCTGATTGGAACACTCTTGCTGGTTGATGGGTAAGGTGCTGATTGGAACACTCTCTTGCTGGTTGTTGGTTAAGGTGCTGATTGGAACACTATTGATGGTTGTTGGTTAAGGTAGTGATTGAAACACTATATTTCTGGTTGTTGGGTAAGACGCTGATTGGAACACTATTTTGCTGGTTACAGGGTAAGGTGCTGATTGGAACACTCTCTTGCTGGTTGTTGGGTAAGGTGCTGATTGGAAAATTCTCTTGTTGGTTGTTGGGTAATGTGCTGATTGGAGCACTCTCTTGCTGGTTGGTGGATAAGGTGCTGATTGGAACACTCTTATTGGTTGTTTGGTAAGATGCTGATTGGAACACTCTCTTGCTGGTTACTGGGTTAGGTGCTCATTGAAACACCATCTTTCTGGTTGTTGTGTAAGACGCTGATTGGAACACTATCTTGCTGGTTTTTGGGTAAGGTGCTGATTGGAACACTCTTGCTGGTTGTTGGGTAAGGTGCTGATTGGAAAACTTTCTTGCTGGTTGTTGGGTAAGTTGCTGATTGGAGCACTCTCTTGCTGGTTGTTGGGTACGGTGCTGATTGGAGCACTCTTGCTGGTTGTTGGGTACGGTGCTGATTGGAGCACTCTTGTGGTTGTTGGGTAAGTTGCTGATTGGAGCACTCTCTTGCTGGTCATTGGGGTAAGGTGCATTGGAACACTCTCTTGCTGGTTGATGGGTAGTTGCTGATTGGAGCACTCTCTTGCTGGTTGTTGGGTACGGTGCTGATGGAACACTTCTTGCTGTGATGGGTAGATGCTGATTGGAACACTCTGCTGTGGTGATGGGTAAGTTGCTGATTGGAGCACTCTCTTGCTGGTTGTTGGGTACGTGCTGATTGGAACACTCTCTTGCTGGTTGATGGGTAAGATGCTGATTGGAACACTCTCTTGCTGGTGATGGGTAAGTTGCTGATTGGAGCACTCTCTTGGGGTTGTTGGGTACGGTGCTGATTGGAACACTCTCTTGCTGGTTGATGGGTAAGATGCTGAGGAACACTGTTGCTGGTTGATGGTAAGGTGCTGATTGAAACAATATCTTCTGGTTGTGGGTTGGTGCTGATTGAACACTCTCTGCTGGTTGTGGGTAAGGTGCTGATTGGAACACTCTCTTGCTGGTTGTTGGGTAAGGTGCTGATGGAAATTCTCTTGTTGGTTGTTGGGTACGGTGCTGATTGGACACTCTCTGCGGTTGTTGGATAAGGTGCTGATGGAACATATCTTGCTGGTTGGTGGAAAAGTGCTGATGGAATACTCTTATGGTTGTTTGGTAAGATGCTGATTGGAAGGATGAGAGCACTCTTGTGGTTTTTGGGTAAGGTGCTGATTGGACACTCTTGTTGGTTGTTGGGTTAGGTGCTGATTGGAACACTCTCTTGCTGTTGTTGGTTAAGGTGCTGATTGGAACACTCTCTGCTGGTTGTGGGTAAGGTGCTGATTGAAACATATATTTCTGGTGTGTTGGGTAAGACGCTGATTGGAACACTATTTTGCTGGTTACAGGGTAAGGTGCTGATTGGAACACTCTTGCTGGTTGATGGGTAAGGTGCTGATTGGAACACTCTTGCTGGTTACAGGGTAAGGTGCTGATTGGAACACTCTTGCTGGTTACAGGGTAAGGTGCTGATTGGAACACTCTTGCTGGTTGATGGGTAAGGTGCTGTTGGAACACTCTTGCTGGTTAGGGTAAGGTGCTGATTGGAACACTCTTGTGGTTACAGGGTAAGGTGCTGATTGGAACACTCTTGCTGGTTACAGGGTAAGGTGCTGATTGGAACACTCTTGCTGGTTGATGGGTAAGGTGCTGATTGGAACACTCTTGCTGGTTACAGGGTAAGGTGCTGATTGGAACACTCTTGCTGGTTGTTGGGTAAGACGCTGATGGAACACTCTCTTGCGGTTGTTGGTTAAGGTGCTGATTGGAACACTATTGATGGTTGTTGGTTAAGGTAGTGATTGAAAACTATTTCTGTGTTGTGGGTAGACGCTGATTGGAACACTATTTTGCTGGTACAGGTAGGTGCTGATTGGAAACTCTCTTGCTGGTTGTTGGGTAAGGTGCTGATTGGAAAATTCTCTTGTTGGTGTTGGGTAATGTGCTGATTGGAGCACTCTTGCTGGTTGGTGGATAAGGTCGATGGAACACTCTTATGGTTGTTTGGTAAGATGCTGATTGGAACACTCTCTTGTGGTTACTGGGTTAGGTGCTCATTGAAACACCATCTTTGTGGTTGTGTGTAAGACGCTGATTGGAACACTATCTTGCTGGTTTTGGGTAGGTGCTGATTGGAACACTCTTGCTGGTTGTTGGGTAAGGTGCTGATTGGAAAACTTCTTGCTGGTTGTTGGGTAAGTTGCTGATTGGAGCACTCTCTTGCTGTGTTGGGTACGGTGTGATTGGAGCACTCTGTCGGTTGTTGGGTAAGTTGCTGATTGGAGCACTCTCTTGCTGGTCATTGGGTAAGGTGCTGATTGGAACACTCTTGCTCGTTGTTGGGTATGGTGCTGATTGGAACACACTCTTGCTGGTTGTTGGGTTAGGTGCTGATTGGAACACTCTCTTGCTGGTTGTTGGGTAAGGTGCTGATTGGAAAATTCTCTTGTTGGTTGTTGGGTAATGTGCTGATTGGAACACTCTCTTGCTGGTTGATGGGTAAGGTGCTGATTGGAACAATATCTTGCTGGTTGTTTGGTAAGGTGCTGATTGGAACACTCTCTTGCTGGTGTGTTGGTAAGGTGCTGATTGAACACTCTTGTGGTTGATGGGTAAGGTTCTGATTGAAACACTATCTTTCTGGTTGTTGGGTAAGACGCTGATTGGAACACTATCTTGCTGGTTACAGGGTAGGTGCTGATTGGAACACTCTTGTGCGGGTTGTTGGGAAGACGCTGATTGGAACACTATCTTGCGGTGTTGGGTAAGACGCGGATTGGAACACATCTGTGCTGGTTGTTTGGTAAGGTGCTGATTGGAACACTCTCTTGCTGGTTGTTTGGTAAGGTGCTGATTGGAACACTCTCTTGCTGGTTGATGGGTAAGGTGCTGATTGAAACACTATCTTTCTGGTTGTTGGGTAAGACGCTGATTGGAACACTATCTTGCTGGTTACAGGGTAAGGTGCTGATTGGAACACTCTCTTGCTGGTTGTTGGGTAATGTGCTGATTGGAACACTCTCTTGCTGGTTGTTTGGTAAGGTGCTGATTGGAACAATATCTTGCTGGTTGTTTGGTAAGGTGCTGATTGGAACACTTTCTTGCTGGTTGTTTGGTAAGGTGCTGATTGGAACACTCTCTTGCTGGTTTTTGGGTAAGGTGCTGATTGAAACACTATCTTTCTGGTTGTTGGGTAAGACGCTGATTGGAACACTATCTTGCTGGTTACAGGGTAAGGTGCTGATTGGAACACTCTCTTGCTGGTTGTTGGGTAAGACGCTGATTGGAACACTATCTTGCTGGTTGTTGGGTAAGACGCTGATTGGAACACTATCTTGCTGGTTACAGGGTAAGGTGCTGATTGGAACACTCTCTTGCTGGTTGTTGGGTTAGGTGCTCATTGAAACACCAGCTTTCTGGTTGTTGTGTAAGATGCTGATTGAAACACTATCTTGCTGGTTACAGGTTAGGGTGCTGATTGGAACATTCACTGGTTTCTGCATATGGTGCAGATGAGAGCACTCTTGCTGGTTTTTGGGTAAGGTGCTGATTGGAACACTATTGCTGGTTGTTCCTTTAATTCCAATCCCTGTTGTAGATAAAGTTTTTGACGGTGGCAATGGATATTGTTAGCCCTCTAGAGAGGAGCAGCAAGGGTAATCAGTATATACTTGTTGTCTGTGATTAAGCCACAAGATACCCAAAGGCCCTTTCACTAAGGAATATTACTGCGAAAACTGATTAAAATATTCAGTTCTCTTGGTATTCCAAGGGACATCTTGACTGATCAAGGGACATATTTTACTTCAAGTCTTTTAAAAAATCTATATAAGTTACTTGGAGTAGGAGCACTGAGAACAGCCCCTATCATCCCCAGATGGTCTTGTAGAAAGGATGAACCAACCCTTAAAACATAAGCTCAGAAAATTTGTGAATGGTAACCCTAAACATTGGGATAGATGGTTGCCCTACCTTCTTTTTGCGTACAGGGAAATACCCCAAGCTTCAACTGGGTTTTCACCTTTTGAATTACTTTAAGGTAGACAACCTAGGGGTATTCTTGATGTACTTCGTGAAAATTGGGTAAGCACTGAAAAAAGTCCCCAAAGTGTCATTAATTATCTTGATTGCATGAGGCAGAAGTTGGCTAAAATGTCAATCTTGGCACAGCAAAACTTAGCTGATGCGCAAGCCAACCAAAAGGTATGGTATAATAAGCATTCAAGGGAGAACTTTTTTAAACCAGGGGAAAAGGTTCTGTTGTTACTTCCGGATCAGCATAACAAATTATTGGCTAAATGGCAGGGTCCGTTTGAGGTTGTAAGGCAAATGGGTCCTGTTGATTATGAAATTAAAATCCAGGGTAGAAAAAAATAAAAGGATCTACCATGTTAATCTCCTAAGAAGATGGAAAGAAAAGAAAGATAGTACTTCCATCATGGTATTGCAAGAATGTACTCCTGATATGGCTGAAGAAGCTTATCAGAGGCTAGACAAAGAAAGCTCTCGAGCTTGCAAAATGAACATGTCACCAAAGTGGTCTTTGGTTGAGCATGAAGAGCTGGGCATACTATTAGATAAGTACAGTAATGTTTTTGAAGTAACACCAGGAAGAACGAACCTTATAGAGCATGTTATAGATACTAATGGAGTAAAACCTATACATCAGCAACCGTATAGAACACCTGAAAAATACAAACATATAGTTAGGCAAGAGGTAGACCACATGCTAGAACTAGGTGTAATTGAACCTTCGGTGAGTAACTGGTGTTCTCCAGTAGTCTTAGTTCCAAAAAAAAGGCACAATCCGCTTGTGTCGATTTCAGAAAAATAAATGCTTTCTCTAAATTTGACGTATACCCAATGCCACGTATTGATGAGTTAATTGATAGGCTAGGTGGAGCTAAATTTATTTCAACTATTGACCTCTCAAAAGGTTATTGGCAGATAACTTTGGATCCTGAATCACGGGAAAAAAACTGCATTTGCCACCAAAGTTTATACCAGTTTATAACTATGCCGTTTGGCCTACATGGTGCAGTAGCCATATTCCAGCGTCTTATGGACCTCATCCTCAGAGGGCACGATCTTTACTGTGCCTATTTGGAGGATGTTGTGATATTGAGTCCAGACTGGCAAAGTCATCTGCAACATTTAGATGTTTTTTCACTAATTAAATCGGCTGGACTGATTAACCCCAAAAAATGTGCCCTTGGTTTTACAGAAACTAGATATTTGGGTCATATACTGGGAAATGGAGAAGTAAAGCCTGTGAAAGACAATATTAAAGCTATCGGTGAAAAACTCCCACCCAAAATAAAGAAAGAGGTATGCTCATTTCTAGGTTTAGTAGGTTTATAGAAGATTTTTGCCAAATTTCTCTGAGATTGCCAAACCATTAACAGATCTTACTAAGAAAAATCTAAGAGAATAGGTTGTTTGGAGTTCTCAATGTCAAGAAGCTTTTCAAAAGCTTAAAAACATGTTATGTGCTGAACCAGTTCTTAAAAGTCCTAATTTTCAGTATAAATTCATTGTACAGACAGATCCATCTGAAAATGGATTAGGTGCCGTACTGAGCCAAGAAATTAATGGGGAGGAGCACCCTGTGCTGTATATAAACCGTAAACTTTTCCCTAGAGAAACCAGGTGTAGTGTTATTGAGAAGGAATGTTTGGCAGTAAAGTGGGCGTTGGAGTCATTGAGATGTTATTTACTAGGCCAAGAGTTTATTTTAGTGACTGATCATCTCCCACTTGTTTGGCTAAACTGCATGAAAGATAAAAATGCCAGGATAACAAGATGGTACCTGGCAATGCAACCGTTTAGGTTTACAGTTTTCCACCGGCCGGGAAGTCAGCATCAAAATGCTGATTATTTATCTAGATATGGTGCTAGTAGTGAAGATGAAAATAAGCTTAGAAATCAGGAATAAGTTACCGTATATACTCGAGTATAAGCCGAGGTTTTCAGGCTTTAAAAAAAACCTGAAAATCAATCCTCGGCTTATACTCAAGTCAAAACTTGACTCTGCCTGCTGCCGGTCGCTTCGCATTTCCCGCTGACATCACTACTCGGCGCCTCTCACTTGCCGGCGCCGAGTAATGACGTCAGGTAGGGAGATGCAGCAGAGCGAGTGTCTCTGTCGGGTGTCCTGTTGGCAGCATGGCTGGTCCTTGCTGGATGCTCTGTGGAGACCTGCACAGAGCCAGTAATTGTCCCTTCCTACTACACTACCTCAGATGCAGAAGGAGCAAAAAACAAAGATCCAAGACTGGCCAGGTAAGTGAACACTGAACTGGGGGGGGGGGGGGGCTCTAGGGTGGGGGACAGTATGCCATACAGTAACCCCCAATACCTTTCCACTATAGATGTTTGGAAACTACTACTCCCAGCAACTAAAGAATGCTGTAGTTTCCAAACATCTACTCCAAAATCAGAAAACCTGATTGACTCGAGTATAAGCTGAGACATTATGACCATTACTGCCCTCTGATTCTGTATTGTTTTGAGGCTTTAGTTGCCCTTTAAATGGACAGAAGAATTCCCATACAGTAATATCCATACTGGATTTGGCTATTACGGTATGGGACTACTGTATGGGAATTCATCAAGTTGATATTGGTACTGATTAGTTATTAGGTTTTTTATGGAATATTCTGAAGAAGATATTCTTCTTCTTTAGAAGGGAGGGAATGTAAAGGTGTAAATTTGTTTTTTCTTTATATTATATATAGTGTGAACTATTGTTGCTGGCCAGTAAACTAAAAAGTAAATGTCTGTAAATAAAATGTTTGTAATAATGTTATGATATAAGTTCATTTTGCAAAAGTGTTTGCCAAACAGAGACCTACCATTTTTCAAAGCATGGGTGCCTTACCTGCAACTTCCAGAGTGACCACTTCCTAAAGGGAGGAGCAGCCTCTCTGCTCATCTATTTATAGGCTAGATGCTGACCACTTGGTGGCAGTAGAGAGCAGTCTGGGAGCTATAAAAGGCTGCTGTCTAGTTTGCAAGTCTAGTCTATGTCAAGATGTTGTACACAGCAGATCTAGAGTTTCAGCTTATAATTGGTCACCTTGCGGGTGAAAATAGTGTACTGCATCTTTTGCAAGTTTTCAGCAGTTTATTTTCAAACAATGAAAAGAAATATACATATAACAACTGTGTCTGGCATATGAACCCACTTATGCTTGGTCACAGGTAAGGTGCTGATTGGAACAGTCTCTTGCTGGTTGTTGGGTAAGGTGCTAATTGGAGCACTCTCTTGCTGGTTACTCAGTGGTTACAAGGGCCATATTTATAAAGTGGCTTTCATGATCGGTATCATAAATTTACGATCGTTAACCGATCAGAGATTAACAATCAGATTAACGATCGTAAGTTTACGATACCGATGGGAAACCTTTGATAACAAAATCATAGATTTATGGTCCCCATAGAATACCATTGTGGCAGTTTATTACCGCACGGAATGCTACGATCAAAAGTTCATTAATTAAGGAATGTTCGGTAGTAAATGTACGATACTGATCGTATATTTATGACCGCGATTGTAAATTAACTAACTCTAACTTTATAAATATGACCCTAAGAGTGCCTGCAATTAAGGCTTAGGCCACACTACAACCTGTGTAATTGTGTGAATTATTGCATGTGATTGCGTGTGCAATTCTGGTACCTTGTCATGCATTGTCTCGTGTTTGCACATGCAACTTTGCTATTTTGGAAATGCATGCGTTTGCACAAAAAATGGTGATCGTAAAATGGAGACGAATGAGCAATCGCATCAGAAAAAGTGCAAAAAAGCACTTGTGTGGCTTAACCCTTACTGTGGCCTAGCCCTTACTGTGGCCTAGCCCTTACTGTGGCCTAGCCCTTACTGTGGCCTAGCCCTTACTGTGGCCTAGCCCTTACTGTGGCCTAGCCCTTACTGTGGCCTAGCCCTTACTGTGGCCTAGCCCTTACTGTGGCCTAGCCCTTACTGTGGCCTAGCCCTTACTTGTTACTGTGGCCTAGCCCTTACTGTGGGCCTAGCCCCTTAAACTGTGGCCCATGCCCTTACTGTGGCCTAGCCCTTACTGTGGCCTAGCCCTTACTGTGGCCTAGCCCTTACTGTGGCCTAGCCCTTACTGTTTAGAAACAGCAGATCATTTGCATTAAAGGAAAGCGCTGTTTAAAATTGCTGTGGGTTTGCTCTTTTATACAGCTGATTGTGCACACCTTTACTGCATGCTGGGGGCCCCGGGCCCCTACAGATTCGCTGGTTCACACACTGTTATGTTTCTTGCACATGCCTAGACCCGAGCTACTGCAGGAGCTTGTCCAGGACCAGTCTTAGGGGCATATTTATAAAGGATTGTTATTATCGCATTTAAATTACCGCCGCACATCGGCGCGGAAAAATCATTATTATCACCATATTTATAAAGGTTACCATCATCGCGGTGACAAACAATACCACAGCGATATGTGGCGGTAATTTGAGCTCTCTTCACCACGATACTGCGGCAAAGAGCTCCTATCCCGACTTACTGGGTAGGGAGCTGGGAGGGGCTGCTTGGAAATATTCTGCCATGGGTTGTCTCCACCATGGGGGGCGAGGGCCTTGCCCCCCCCCCGGGCCGGACAACCCCTTCCCAG
>CM033473.1:29696847-29719347 GCA_019447015.1 Hymenochirus boettgeri | reverse complement strand
CCTTGTCCTAGGGGATTCCCCTGGTTGATGGCTAAGGGGGTACCTCTCTATGAGCTATCTACTTGACTCCTGGTGAGGACCTCAGACTAGATGTCTCGATTTGCAGAATTCCCTGACCTACCAATTAGATTCAAATTGATATAGGACCTCCCCCATGTCCGGGGCTCCACCCAACATCGTTATCACAAAGCCTTAAAGGGCATGTCCACCCCCAAAACTAAAATTTAACCCCTTACTGGCCACATCAAGTAGTTTAAAACAATCCTTACCTTACATTCCTGCTCAAAAAAGTTCCCCTGCTGTGCCCCTCCAAAGTCCAGGAAACTGCTGTGTAGGAGCAGTGTGTGACTCATGCTGTGCATGAGACTTCCTCAACCTCATCAAGGTTGAGGCATGCTCAGTGCAGCCCTCCCTGCCTCTCAGCCAATCACGGACGCGGCTGCCGGTCCCGCCCCCTGCTTTCAATTCCATGAAAGCAGAGGGCCTGAACACTGCAGCAGGGGAGAGAGGGCAGGTAAGTAAGAATCGGGCGACTTTCTAACAATTATATTAATGCGGTTGGGGCTGGGGGAGCATGCCCTACCACATATCAAAAGTTAAATTTTGGGGTGGACATGCCCTTTAATTTCCCAATTTTTTAAACTAAAAATACTCCCAGTAAACCAATGTTTGTCTCAGTGGAACGTGGTAATATTTCACCAGCTTCGGCAAAAAGTAAGTAGCTAAAGTTTGCAGAAATCCCAACCTGGAGGAAAACATTTGCCCATCACTGGTACCAGATTCTGACCAAATTAGTTCTAAATCAAATGATAAAGATTCCCCTTTTTTTGCATTTCCCCCCCTTATAATGCTACTTATAAACTTATGGCTACACATAGAATACATTAAATGCTAGACTGGGTTACTGAGTACAAACTGCAAACAGTAGATCAAGCAGTATGGCTGTTAGGGGGAGTGAGGCCGAGAGCAATTTGCCTCTGGTTCTACTCCCCTCCCAAAAGATCTCTATGGCTGCCATAGAGGTATATTATACAGACGCTGCTCCCTCAGCAGGATTGATTTCTCTGATCTATTCTCCTATTCTCTCATTTCTTCATTTTTCCTTTTCCTTGGCTCTGGGTTCACTTTTTCTCACTTTTCTCTTTGTTTAAGGGGTGACTGAAGGGCTCGCTGATGTCTAAGCCACAGACAGTTTCCTTGGTTGCCTGATTGTCTGTTTGACCCTGTTCACAATCTTAAATTTCATCTCTTAAGTTATTTGCCCGAAGTCATAATCAGTCGGCATAATATTCAGCACAGAAGTTCCCTAAAGGGGAAGATCATAGATCAGAATCACAACCATTGTCCATTTTCATCTGGATCATTGCCACAGCCCAGATTCATTTATCTCCTATCCGAATATAGGGTGATCATTCACCACAACAATTACTTTCTGTCTGAGCTTCATTTTATTTGCTCTGGAATAAAGATAGTAAGATACCTTCTTTTACCATATTTTACCGGCTGCATTATTTTTACATCAATTACAATCATACAGAAACACCACAGCCATAAAATAATGCCTGTGGCCATCAACGGGCCATTTGGCTACTAGCAGTAGTCTTTTTATTAAAAGATAGATATCTGTAATTACCGATCTGGATCCTTTATAGATACTGTCCTTATTGACAGTCCATGACCCAGGCAAGTGAAAGTATATTGAGACCCAGTAGAGTCTTTCACATGTACCTGCAAACATGTAAAACCTGTCAACATCTCAAAGCAATTTGAAGCAGCAGTACTAATGTCTAGAAGGACAACACAACTGCCTTAACAACATGTCTTAAGTTGGCCATAGACAGATTGATATTATCAGGCGATCACAAGCGATAATATAGATCGGGTACCATAAAAGTAGTGATAATGGACCAATACACAGTATCGTCCGATCGTATTGCTGCACCTATGGTCACCAATGCCATTACATGTATTATAGAACTGGAAGGGGGAGCTAACTGCGTTAGAAAGCTAAAAGCTTTTTTTAGACGTTTAAGGTGTCTTCTAGGGTTGACTTTGACTACAAGTCTGCAGCTAACAAACATCAAGTTTTACATTTTGGGGTTCAAGAAAAGAATCATTAAAACTAGTTGTATACCTATTGATATTCTGCTCCCTTTACTACCTATTGTCTCCAGGAAGAACCTAGGGTATTTAAGGTATTTAACCCTCTATAAAGAATCTTATGGCAATTTAAAGAGTGTTCTGTTATTGAAATGTTTAGCAACAATAAAATGTGTTATATATATGTATCATAAGTCTTTCTTATTCCTTATAACACTGACACCTGTGTCTCTTAACTTAAATTAACAGTTAAAAAAATAATGTTAAAAAACATACTTTGTCAAAGTTCATTTTACTTGTCAAGATGCTTATTTTATGCTGTTTAATCGACGTGAGTAAATAGAATAAATCTTTATGAGCTATGCTTGTGAAGGTTCTTATACATCCAGGTCATTGTTTATCTGTGATATTCAGTTAGATCAACTGTAAACTAAATCGGATGACTAGCTAACTAAAGTTGATGTAACTGAATATTACAGCACAGTGGCTAAGTGGTTAGCACTGATGCCTTGTACTGAGTTCGATTCCACCCTTGGACACATCTGCAAGGAGTTTCCTCCGGGCACTCTGGTTTCCTTCACAATCATAAAGACATACTAATAGGTTGTATGTGTCAAATAAATGTACTTAGATTGTAAGCTCTTCGGGGCAGGGCCTGATGTGAATGTATACATGTAATTGTTAAGCACCACGGAAGATGTTGGCTCTATATAAATCCACAATAACTATAGTAATGATTTATGGTCTTTCCTTGAAAATTATATTTAAGAATTACCTGAACTTTCTTCATGTGACCACAAGATGTCACCTTTTGCTGCTTAATCTTTTCTTTTGAAATAGTTTTTTTTATTTTCCACTAGCTAGGTTAAACAAGCTATTATTATAATATCTCTTTTCCTTAACAGGTAAGTTAAAACTGAAAGAATTATATAAAAAAAAAATCTGAAAAACATGAAACAGTTTTTTAAAAACATGATAGTTTATGTTACACCTTTTTGTTATAAAAAGTTTGTGTCTGATACTTGATTCCCATACTATTGTCATTGTATATATACAGAATATGCAGATGATTTATGTTAAAATATATCCTTACAAAGCAATAGAATTATTTGCACAATCATATTTACATTTTATGATATCTTTATTTACATGCATAAAATATATATATTTTAAAGAATGGAAATAAATAATCAAGAGTTATTTAGTAACTCTTGATAAGTAATCAAAGAGTTATTTAGGCTATTATACATCTCTGTATCAGTATATATTATACATGCATGGATATGTGATAAAAATCTAGAGAATGATCTTGAAAAAAAATATTGGCATACGTAACTGAATACATTGTGTCACGTAACAATGACAATACAATTTAATTACATAATATTATTTAAAATGTGTGTGGAATGCTTAAGAATCCATCTAGTTAGCTATGTGTGACTTATTACAGTTAGAAAATGTAAGATATAAAATGTTTGCTGCTGTAAGAATTTTAGAGGTCTGTTAAGATTAAAATGTCTTTGATTGATCAGTGCACTAAAAGATCTACTTTTATACAATAACATTTATAAAGCGCTTTTCTCCTAAAGAACTCAAAGCTTTAATAATTTCCATTACATTACACCATTTCTTTTCAACTTCATTTAGAATTTATATACACACTATATTTGTGTATATTCATAAACACACACAAAGGAATTTAACTCTGTATAATAATATACACTAAGTCTGAAGATGTTTTGATTACAATGTTTAAAGGATTAAAGGAATGCCATTTGATTTTAAGGTTTCAGTGTGCAAGCAAATATTTTGCTCCACAATTTCTAATATGAAAGAAAACACGGTCATAATTCCTCTCCTCTTGTTCTGATAACAGATAGACCCCAAGAAGGCAAAAGTTCAGTGCTGTTCAAGACGGGTCTTGTTAAATATATATTATATTCATAAATCAATAAATGTAACGAATTGTCTATGCCCTGTGAAATGTACCCTTGCTTTCCATTAAAGCAGATCTTCTGATATGTACATGTATTCCATCTGACATTTATTTCTAATATTGCCTACAGTAAAAGGTATTTTTTTTCAAACTTTGTCACCCCTGGCTCTTCCAACTATATTTTTTTGCGTGTCAGGATAAATTATGTGTCATCATAGACCCTTTCCATTAGGATCCCAAAGCTTGATGTTTTGCAACGCTATGAAGAGATTCTATGTCAAATTTAACTTAAACCTTTAAAATAAAAACAGGGAGACGTTTCAATTAAAAAAACAAAGCTATTCATGTGCAGTAAGAAAAAAAACTGTTATAAAAATATAAAATATAAATATATTAATATAAAACTATTGACAGTTACAATGTGCAAATACTAAAAACCTGCAGTAGTTTGGACATATTTGTTTTACATAATATACCTTATACTTAAAACAATCCCAGGTTGCGGTTCTCTTTTAATTAGCATTGAGCTCCTGGCATTCACTACCCATGTTTATTAATCTACTGTCATTGTAATTGCTACTTCTATGAGTGTTTTGACAAGTCTGCATAGTTCAGATAATGTTATATAATATAAGGCCCATATTAATTGCAAACCAGTGGATTTTTTTAATGTATTATCAAAAGATAAATAGCTCAGAGATCTGTTTAATTACCAACAGAATAAATGAAGTCCCATATTAGTGCTGCCTATTAATATTTTATGAACACGTACAAATTTAACATTTGTATACACTCTTGTCTTGATCTATGACAAATACACAAAAGACACAAAAGCTAGTAATTATTGTGTTTTTTTTTTTAAAAATAAAATTAATTGCATTCATTCATTCATTGTTGGGGGGTTGTAACTAAAGCAAGAACTAAAATAATTCCTTTTATTCACTAGCATTTTTATAAATTTTAATCTCATGCTAATGCATATTACACAGATTAGGAAAATTTAGATCATATTAAGATTTTTTTGTTGTTGTTCTACAAAGAAAATACAGAAATAACAAAGAAAGAAAATAGAAATAACACACCCTAGGTACAAATCTTTCGATTCAGCCCTAGAGCAAGAACAGAGGGTTTGTCTGCCTGTGTTGACACTAATTAATTTATGTTAATTTATTGTGTACAAGGATTCGATCATTTAGCGAATGGTGAGTCCCACCCACAGCTATTCATACTTGCTACCTCCATATTACACTGTAGGGAACATAGGAGTTTTTTTATCATTTAGAAGAGGAGAAGTCTTTTTTAACTCACGCATTACTGAATTGTTCAACTGGAATACGGCATTCTATGAAAAAAATTCCAAAAAATCTTTATGATTTTTTTTTTTTTTTTAAGTATTTATTTTTCTCTCGTATTGTTTGGTGTTTTGCTGAACATACGTATTTGATAGTAAAGGAGGTAAAATAAAAAGGTTTGTGTTTCAATGAGTTCTGTAGTGTAGGGACCTGATGGATAACGTTCGGCAAAATGAAAGAATCAGCAGGTTACATTAAAGAGAAAAAAGACAGTCACCTCTAAAAAGGGATTTTTTTTTAAAAATTCTCATCTCATTTGCATGCTGAGATTTAATTTCCATCCCTTAAATATGACGAATTGCCGAGATTTTCTTCAGTTAATGCTTTTAACAGCTCCCAATAAACTTCATTAATCAGGCGAGCACAAGGCCCTACGTGCATTCTGCAACAGCTAATTTGCCTGATTAGCCCTCGACTTTAGTGAATAACCAGGTGGATAATCTAACGGCTTTATGGCCTTAATTACACTCTAATGAGTTCGGCGTTTGGCGAGTGAGAAAAAAAATTATAGAAAATAAAAAAGCCCAAAGCAATTTTTTCAGCTCCCTCTCTGTATATCTTTGCTTCCCCTTGTTCTATCTTTTGTCATATTTCTTGCCTTTTGTTACTTGGTTCCTCTCCTTACCTCGACCATTAGAGTACACGTAGAATTTCACATTGTTAAACCCTTCAAGGACAACCTAACTTTGAAAAACAATACGGTGCTTTAACATATGGTGTCATCCCGGAGTGTATTTCACTCTTTAACTATCATTTTTTGGTTCTTTTGGAAGAGTTTGGCTATCAAATAAAACACAAAACACTTGTTCCTTGTTCCCCCTGCTATCTCTATTATTGTCTAAACCAGAGAAGAATTCTGAGATAGGACTCGCAGGAGAAGTTTCAAGCTGCTGTTTTGAATTCCCGGCCTTTCTCTGTACTAGAGATGTGATTGAATGCGGGTAGGATCCTGAAATACAAGTAATCACGTTAAGTAATGCCCAGCGACCAGATGGGTTATGACTACGCTGAGTTTTTATCCATCTCTCTCTAAAACAATCTGTCAAAAGGCAGTTTAATAAGCTCTGTACGCGGTCAAAAAATCCCACATTTGTATGGGGATAATATGCTAATGGGTTGTTATAAAAACAGATTATTTAATAGATTGTTAGTGTATTTACTGCCAAATATAAACAAGCTCTAAGAAGCAAAAAATATTTACTGCATGGCCAAAGAACAATGAGATATCACCGATCTCCTCTTTGATTTCTATGCACTTGTAAGTGTTTTAAAAGAAAATTCAAAAGACAAATATTAGGCTTCAAAATATGCAATAGAGGATTTTAACCCTTTCTTTATACTCCTGATTATAAATTTTGTTTGTTTGTGTATGTGTGTTTTATACGGTCAAATGCCTGTAATGTATTCCCAAGAAGTGTCATGTGCCACACATGAATGTCTGTTTATCCCCTAGGTGGCACCATTGCTAAGGGGTTAAACTTTTTTTAGAATTCAGCTGAAAAAACAATCTGTACTGAAGAAAATAATTGTTGACTGTGTTGAGTGCTGTGTTCTACAGGATAATGCAAAGAATCCCTTTTTGAGTTAATGTTTTCTACCATTGTTTCATGGATTAAGCACTAAAATAGATCAGTGACAAATATGAGGACCTGTGTTGTATAAGGCAGGCACCTGGAAGAGCATTATACAAGGACACCTGTGCTAGTTTATGCTTTGAAATGCAAATGTTTATTCTTTTAAGAATTTTGTAAGATGCAAAGAATTAACATCTATAGCTGTACTCAATTTTGGGATTTGGAATTACAAATACCACAACACCAAAGGCATGCTAGGATTGGTAGTCCTCAAACATCCACAAGGAAAAACTTTGACAGTGGGTAACAAAGCCCAGTAAAACCTGCTGAGCTTTTTATTTTATGTACATTGACTACTAGATGCCAAATGTGTTGGGTTAATATAAATATGACGTAGAACTGTGAACCATGAGCTTTACCAAGAGAAGAAAAAACAATTCATTAAGAGTTTATTCTGCAACATGTCTGTACAATGGAACATGACAAGGGTAATGGCTCAGACACTGACAAACTGTCATCTACAAGCACTGACGTATGATCAAGTCAAGGGAGGTTTATTTTGTAAGGGGGAAAAAAAGAGAAAACATTCGGACAATATCCAGAAAATAATTTTTAAGGTTAATATAAAATACATAAGGGATTATTTAATAATTTTGCCCATGCTTATATTTTGCAACTGCTAGATGTCATGTTTTTATATTAAGAACAAGTCAAAAATGTTGCGCCTCTTATTAAATAATACCCATAGAAACACAAAGCCTGGTATTTTGTTATGTAAAGTAGCCAAAAAGAATGGATTTAGCATATCAGCGATACTCACTCTGCAGTCAATCACCCAATTTGTAAGTGATGTAAGTGATGATGTATGTGATGACATCATTTAAAAAGTATAATAAAAACAGAGCATTATTATGTTGTTTTTAGCTGACTTCCTTTGCATTTGGTTTCTCTAACATGGCTTGTTGCATTACTATTGTGCAGATGATTAAATAAAATATTAACATCAGTAAATTGAAGGAATTTGTTTTTTAAAAACGTCGAAATTATAACTTTATTTTTTTGTGTTGTTGAGTTTGTCCTGTTGTGTCTGTTAATTCAATTTCTCTCAGAAATCTGCCCTTTAATTTATTGATAGGAAGTAAAAACAATCTTTTACTATCATATTTTTACTAATAATTTCCCTACTGTCTTGACCTAACAAAATCCTTTTTTTCCTAGAAAACTGGAAACTGTATTAGGGCGTATGGTTCATAAAAAGTGTGCTGATACAATATATTGGTAGAAATAGCTAGGCCACACTAGCGCGTTTCTCACACGCTTACAATTGCGTTTGGCGATCCGTTTTCGGAGCGCATGACATAACGATTGTTTCGTGAATCACATACACTTCGCAAATGCACGGTAACGCGCGTGAAACAGCTGTAGTCTATTTTTGATACTCCAGCATTTATACCATAATAAAAAGGACTTAAAGTGACCAAGAAGACAAATAACGAGCACAGGATCCAAACACACGTTCAGAAGCAAATGTTAGGTTAAATGAACATAAAGTGCAGTGACGCTGTAGCTGATGGCGTAATAAGGAGGAATATCATCAGGTGTTTACTAAGGAGAAATTTGACATCATGATGCAAAGCTGTTTATATTTCATTATATAAACAAGATTGGCTTAAAAAAATGGAAATCAGCTAGAATGGAAAATAGACAAGTACAATAATTTGCTGTATGATGTTTTTTTTAAAAAATAAATAAATATGTGATGTAAATGTATTTGCAGTTAATTCAATGACAATTTAAAGTACCACTCTTCTTACTATACAGTAAAAACAGTCATTTTATATCACAAAGCATGGGAAATTAGAAAACTGATTGTTCATGCACCAAAAGTTCTCTAGCTAAACATAACTACCCTACAGATTCTCTTCAAACTGCTAATCATATGCTATACTCTCTGAATGAAGAAAGGGCCTGAATTACATACAAGGATTGTAATGCTCAGCTGGATAGTACAATCCTCTGTACAATAGACACATTATCTAAACTACCCACGGAACCCTAAAAAAATCAGAAATGTAATAATAAGCTAAAAGCCATATAAACTTTTTTTTTTAAATAAATCTATTCTATATTTATATTATAATATATCTACTATCTATCTATCTATCTATCTATCTATCTATCTATCTATCTATCTATCCATCTATCTATCTATCTTTCTATTATCTATCTATCTATCTATCTATCTATCTATCTATCTATCTATCTATCTATCTATATATCTATCCATTATCTATCTATCTATCTATCTATCTATCTATCTATCTATCTATCTATCTCTCTATCTATTTCTATTATCTATCTATCTATCTCTGCTATCTATCTCTGCTATCTATCCATTCATCTATCTATCTATCTATCTATCTATCTATCTATTATCTATATCAAATCAAATCAAATCACATCAATCAAATCAAATCAAATAAAAAGAGCTTTATTGTGTAGGATCAATTTACAGTTTGACATTGCCAAAGCAAACAAAAATACTAAATAATAAAACATGTTAGGTTTTTAGTCTTTAAGTCAATTGGGGAAGGATAAAGATGATAATTGGGCAAGTAGTCCTTGGACATTGAGTTCATTTATGCTCCTCTCAGTCTGTGACATGCCATTACATATGTGCCCCAACTGTGGCTTCCTCCTCCTCCATATAGAGTTTTCTCTCTCCATCTAATCGTTGAAGTCTGGGATAAGTCCGACAGCATCTTGAAATGGGGGTCCCGTATTTCTTTGTATTTGGGGCAGTGTAGAAGGAATGGGTCACATCTTCTATGGTTCCCTGGTCACAGTGCTGGCACAGTCTGTTCTCTCTTGGTTTATATGTCTGTCTGTGTCGGCCAATTCTATTTCTATCTATCAATCATCTATCATCTACCTATGATCTATCTATCTATCTATCTATCTATCTATCTATCTATCTATCTATCTATCTATCTATCTATCTATCTATACTCTATCTATCTTATCTATATATCTATCTATCCATTATCAATCTATCTATCTATCTATCTATCTATCTATCTATCTATCTATCTATCTATCTACATTAATATTGTTAGGAACATTTCTTTTTTTTCATTTTGCGACATACCTCCTGACATTTGGAGGTTATATTGCCAGAGTACTAGAAAACAGATCTACAGTGGTGTGAAAAACTATTTGCCCCCTTCCTGATTTCTTATTCTTTTGCATGTTTGTCACACTTAAATGTTTCTGCTCATCAAAAAACGTTAAATATTAGTCAAAGATAACATAATTGAACACAAAATGCAGTTAGCATTTTTTAAATGATGGATTTTTATTCTTTAGTGAGAAAAAAATGACTCTAATCTACATGGCCCTGTGTGAAAAAGTTGATTGCGCTGCCCCCCTTATAAAATAAGTTAATAAATACTTAATTGGAGATCTCATCACGCTGTGTAAAGGTTTATAAGCCATTTCTAAGCTTTGGGACTCCAGCGAACCACGTGAGAGCCATTATCCATCACCGAAAATGGCCAACAAACACATGGAACGTGAGAACCTTCCATGGAGTGCCGGCCGCACCAAATTACCCCAAGATCACACGAGAAACTCATCCGAGAGCCACAAAAGACCCATGAACAACATCTGAAGAACTGCTAGCCTCACTTGCCTCAAATTAGGTCAATGTTTCACGACTCACCATAGAAAGAGACGGTCAAAAACGGCCTGCAGGCATAATATCCAAGGCTGCAAACCACTTTTTAAGCAAAAAACAGTAAGGCTCGTCTCACATTTTGCTCAAAAAATCATCTCATGATTGCCCCAAGACTTGGGGGGGGGAAAATAAATACCCTTGTGGACCGACGAGACAAAGTTTTGAAACTTTTTGTAAGTGTGCGTGCCCCTTAACATCTGCGTAGAAGTAACACGCCATTTCGCAAAAGCCATCATACCAACAGTAAATATGGTGGTGGAGTGTGATGGTCTGGGTTGTTTTTGCTGCTTCAGGACCTGGAAGGCTTGCTGTGATAGATGGAACCATGAATATCCTACTGTCCTATACCAAAAATACCTGAAGGAGAATGACCCGGGCCATCTGTTTCGGCACACTCAAGCCTGAGCGATCTTGGGTGCTGAGCAGACAATGACCCAAAACACACCAGACAAATACCACTCTCGATGGCTGAAGAAAACAAATGGAAGACTTTGGAGTGGCCTATTCCAAGTCCTTACCTGAATCCTACTTGAATGTTTGGCCATGACCTTTTAAAAAAAGTCGGTTCTGCGAGAAAAACCCTCAAATAAAGCTTGCATTACAAAACAATTACTGCAAAGGATAGTGGGCCAAAATTCCTCCAGAAAGAGCGCTGTAAAGAAACATACTTCGTCGCAAAGTTATCAGCAAACGCTTGACATAACTACCTGCAGTATAAACATAATGCGTTTTTTTCTAAGGGTGGCCCAACCGTTTCATGTAAGTTCAGGGGTCATTTCTTTCTTCACACACGGGCCCAATGTAGATTTTGGAGTTTTTTTTCTCACTAATAATAAAAACGCATCATTTAAACTGCATTTGTGTTCAATTATGTTATCCTTTGACTAATATTTAACGGTTTTTGATAGAGCAGAAAACATTTAAGTGGGCAACGCATGTCAAAGAATAAGAAATCAGGAGGGGGGCAAAATTAGGTTTTCACACCACTGTATAAAATATCTATCTGATGTATGGCCATCTGTATATTTACATTTATATTGTTTGTAAATATTATTTTAGTACTAGGCAGTTCTTGTTAAAAGCACATAGGAGCTGATACAATAAAAGGTGCCAAAGCTAACATGTAATTGGTTTGCTGCAAATTAATAGCATGGACACACTTTCCTCTTATTGCATCTGCCCCATAGTGTGAACATATTTCCCATAATAATTTTATATATATATTATCATACACTTTTTTTTAATATATTATCTTCTTTTTCTTATAGATTTTTATAGTGCCAACATCTTCTGTGGTGCTTTACAATTACATAGTCATTCATTACATACATACATACAGGGTAATACATATTATACATACATATTACATACACAGGTAATAAATAAGATAATTACCCAGAATGATGGGTTACCTACAGCAATACCGTGATACAATAATTTAAGTACCCAGACTGAAGGGTTACTTACCACACACACTCCGTGAATACAATATAAGTACCAAGTGCTAGGTTACCTACGCCTAACATAATACCATAATATAATTACACAGAGTGATGGGTTTACTTACGACAGGCAATACCGTGATCACTAATATAAGTACACAGCGTGATGTTCTTACAGCAATAACCGTGAATACAATAATTTTAGTACCCAGACCTTGAAGGGTTAACTTACAACAATACCGTTGATCCATAATATAAAAAAGTACACAGGTGCTAGGTACCTACAGCAAAAAACCCATAATACCATAATCTAAGTACACAGAGTGCTGATGACTTACAGCAATAACGTAGCTCCAATAATATAAGTCCACAGAGTGATTGGTACTTTCAGCATACCGTGATCACAATAATGTTAAGTACCCAGACTGAATGGGTTACTTACAACAATTCGTGAACAATAATATAAGTACATCAGAGTGCTAGGTTACCTCAGCCATACCATAATACCATAATAATAAGTACAACAATTGCTGAGTGACTTAACAGCATACCGTTATACAATATATAAGTAACAACCCGAGGATGGGTTCCTTCCAGCAAATACCTTGATACAAAGAATATAGGCACAGAGTGCTGGGTTTTCCTTCAGCATACAGTGATACAATGAATATATACGATGATGGGTTACTTACGCAATAACCGTGATACACATAATATAAGTACACAGAGTGATGGGTTACTTACATCATAAACAACCGTGATACCATATATAAGTACACGAGTGATGGGTTTACCTACAAGCAATACCGGTTTATAACGCATAATAAGAAGTACCACATGTATATGGTTCCTACAACAAATCCGGTGATACATAATATAAGTACACAAGGTTATTGGTTACCTACCGCAAATACTGTAATACCATAATATAAGTACACAGAGGGATGAGTTTACTTACAGCAATACCGTTACCATAATATAAGTCCAGAGTGATGGATTACCTACAGCAATATCGTGATACAAAATATAAGTACCACAGATTGATGGGTTTTACCTATACCTACAGCAATACCGTGCTACCATAATATATAAGTACACATGTTGATGATTTACCTACAGCATACCGTGATAACAATACATTAATACCGCGTGCTGGGTTCCCTACAGCAATACCCCGTGAACCATAATATAAGTCTAACAGAGTGATGGGTTTATTACAGCATACGCGTAATCCATAAATATAAGTACACAGATGATTGTTATTACAGCAATAACGTGATCCATCATATAAGTACCATAGTGACTGAGTTACCTAACAGCAATACATATCTGTAATAACCATAATATAGAGTACACAGTGTGATGAGTTACTTACAGCATACCGTATCCATAATATAAGTACACAGAAGTGCTGAGTTAACCACAGCAATACTGTAATACCCCATATATAAGTACACAGTGTGATGATTTAACTTAGCAGCCATCCGTGATACCATAATATAATACCCAGAGTGATTGTTACTTACAGCCCTACCCGTGATACCATAGTCTATAAGTACACAGAGTGACTGAGTGAACTTACAGCATAACCGTGATACCATAATATAAGTACACACGAGTGATGGTTAACTTACAGCAATACCGTGATACCATAATATAAGTAACAAGAGGGATGAGTTACCTACAGCAATACCGTGATACCATAATATAAGTACACAGGTGATGATTACTTACAGCATACCATAATACCATAATATAAGTACAAGAGTGATGAGTTACCTCCAGCAATAACCATAATAACCATAATAGTCGTACACAGAGTGAGGGTTCTTCGCAATACCGTGATACCATAATAATAAGTACAACAGAGTGATGAGTTACCTACAGCAATACCATAATACCATACTTAATACACAGAGTGATTGGGTTACTTACCATACAGCAATACCGGGATACATAATATAATACACAGAGTGATGGGTTTACTTTACAGCAATACCGTGCTACATAATATAAGTACACAAGTGATGATTTTACTTACATGCAATACCGTGATACCCTAATATAAGTATACGAGTGATGGGTTCACCCTACCGCAATACCGTAAATAACCTAATAATAAGTACACACAGTGTGATGAGTTTACTACATCAAATAACCGAATACCATAATCAAACTACACAGAGTGATGATTACTTACAGCAATCCTGTAATCCATAATATAAGTACACAGAGTGATGGGTTACCTCAGCAAATACATACCAACGTGATCCAATAATATAAGTACACAAGATACCATAATATAAGTACACAGAGTGATGGGTTACCTACAGCAATACCGTGATACCATAATATAAGTACAAGGAAAATCTTGTAACTTCCCATCCAAACAGCATAGAAAAACCAAAACCTTGTCTCTTTTCTGCCCCCCTGCCTCCAACGTAATTCTATATTTCCCTCTTAATCCCAGTTATAGCGTTAATCTTAGTGGTTCAGAGTAGTTAAAGGACATACTGATTTTATTAATTCAGTTTACTTTATTGCAATTTTGGTGTTTTTTTTTTCCCCCAGATTTGTTACGTCTATAGGTGCTCAGACAAAAGAATAAAACAGAATTGAATACCTGGTGCCCTTCAGCTGAACAAATGTGGATAAAGTAAAATTAGGTGACTCGTCTTTTAACTATCTGTCTCTCACTAATTCACATACAGACCTTTCAATCTTCTTAGTTTACTGTCACTGTCATCCTCTAAGGAAGCCAAATTTTCATTTATATATTCCAAAAATGGGTTTGTTACTACTTGAGTTTTGGGCCACTGTTTTTGTTTGGACTAACAGCTCCCAGACACCTGTTTTAAACTACCTCCCACCCCCCCAAGCAAAAACAAACAACCTTTACATTACCTGCAAGCTGTGATGTGAGACGCCATCACACGAGAAAAAATGAGGCTAAAGCACAGAGTAATCCACAGGAGAAAATTCTAGGATCAAAAAGAATAATACTAGACCAACTCTAGAATCACAATATTTCATGTATCAGATAACTATTCCTGTCTGTTATATGTTATACTCAGATCTGTTATATGTATCTCCTTCTGTTATGAGTGTTGATATATCTGTTTTATATGTTAATACACTATCTGTTATATGTTATACTCATTCTGTTATATGTTATACTCCTATCTGTTAATGTTATACACTATCTGTTATATGTTATACTCCTATCTGTTATATGTTATACTCCATATCTGTTATATTTATACACTATATGTTATATAAACTGTTATACCTCATACTGGGTTATGTGTATACTCCATCTGTAATGTTATCCCTATCTGTTATTTTATCACTCTCTGTTATATGTTTCTAAAACTCCTATCTGTTATAATGTTATACTCCTATCTGTTATAATGTTATACACTACTGTTATATGTTATGATACCTCCTATCTGTTATATGTTATACACTATCTGTTATATGTGTATAACTGAACTTTCCTACCCACCAACAGACTCAGATACAAATTATTTTTGCAGTTGTTAGTTGTTAGATCTTCCTGCCCACTTTGAGGCATATAATGCAGTGTTTTGGGTTTTTATGGTTCCTCATTATGTTGGGAGTTCCCGCGGGCTCTAGTGTCTTAGCCCCTGCCTGTTCTCCCCTCTATGTTTATTTTTCCCTGGCAATAAATCAATCAGCCATTTGGGTTAAAACACTACCATCTGTACGTCGATGATACACACGCATTGTGCTCTTGCTCTCATCAATCGGGAAATTTAAATCTCGGGCCACACATTACCTGGCTCCCCATTAAACAACGCATTATCTACAAAAATCCTTCTCTTTACAATTTAATCCCTTCGCTCTGCTGCTCCTTCCTATATTTCTTCCTCTGGTGGCCCTATATGTCCTGCCAGTTTCCCTCCCGACTTATTTAATTCTATTTACTGTCCCCCTTGTACAACGGTTTTGTATTCTATATTGTACAGCGCTGCGTTCCCCCTAGTGGGTGCTATATAAATAAACATACACATACATACATACATGTCACGGAGACAATGACTGAGAGTGGGTGTCAGTAACAGCAAGTCTCGCCCTCGGCTTTTCTGCTTGCGCCCCGCCCTCTGCTGTTCCGCCCTCAAACCCGATGAGTTTGTTTTTTTCTCTTTGTCAGGACCCGAGTTTCCTTAATTTAATCGGCCAACTCTTATCCGAGTGTCCACGGGTTCAATTTTTTTATTATGAAGAAAGACGGACTGATACCCAAGCCAATATAGCCATACATTATTTAGATGTGAACTTTATTTAAATCAAGTATTATCGATATATACAATGGCATCAATTGTCGATGGTTAACCAAACGTTTAGTGTTATTTTATGAATTTTAAATGATAACGTTGTCGTACGCTACTTAGAACCACATATAAGAGTTGTGGGATTAATAATATTATAAATTACTCTTCTCTGCAATTGACCAATACCAAATGCCTTGCTTGATCATTTATGTAACGATATATATCAAATAATTACATGTTCTATACACAAATAAACAATTAACTGAGATATGGGAGGTAATAAAATCCTTTAATAAGATTTTTTTCAGGTAGACCTGCCGGATTAACTCAACAACTCCACAACAACCCTAAGTTATACTGAAAGATGATAAATAGATAGATAGAAGATAGATGACAGACATACAGACGATAGACAGACAGACAGATAGACAGACAAATGGATAGATAAATGATAGATGATAGAGAATAGGTGATACTAATTAGCTAGCTAGCTAGATACTAGACAGCTAGACAGACTGTAGAACTAAAGATAGATAAACTATATAGATAGATATTTGATTGATAGCCTTATCAATATATGATAATAAGATAGATTATGATAAATATAAAATATATAAAAGATGACCTGTCAGAATTCACTGTAGATAGACAGGTAGATAGATAGATAGATACGATCGCTCGCTCGCTCGCCGCTCCTCGCTCGCTCCCTCGCTCGCTCCTCGCCGCTCCTCTTTTTCCCTCAGCTCGCTCGATCGCTCGCTCCGCTCGCTCGCTCGCTACGCTCGTCTCGCTCGCTCGCTCTCTCGCTTGTCCAGATTACCCGGTCTATAGACAGTACGCTAATAGCAGATAGCTAGCTAGCTAGCATAGATGATCGATAGATAATACGATAGATCGACTAAGCGACGATCCCTCGCCGTCCTCGCTCTCTCTCCCCCCTCGCTCGCTGCGCCTCGCTAGATCGATTGTCCGATTACCCTGTAGATACGCCCGGTGCTCGCTCGATTCGCTCGCTCGATAGATCGATACTCCTAGCATTCGCTCGCTGCTCGCTCGCTCGCTAGATCGCTCGCTCCTCGCGCTGCCCTCCCGCTCGCTTCAATCGCCTTCCCTCGCTCTTTGCCTTGCTCCTCGCTCGCTCCCTTCTCGCTCCTCGAGCTCGCTCCCTCCTCATACCTAGATAGATAGTTGTCAGCTTACACGGGGCCCATCCCCGATGCACCTGACATTGTCCCTATGACCCTAAACTACCGACCAATTTAATTGGGAAACATCGTCATACAATCTGACATTAACGAACACAATAAATTGGTTGCATTTGCTGTGGCACAATCTGGCATTAATCGGACAGATATGATTTGTTGTAAGATCTAAATTGTGTTGGCAGAATAGAATGTGCCGCTAAAAAGCAACCAATTCATCAACATATTGGGCAGTTTAATTGTGTGCGTATAGGTATATGGCGAAAAATGACGAATGTAAAAAGCACTTTTGGGGTTGAGGTCTCGAATGGTAATGAAGATGGAGTATTTGCGATTGTGTTTTTGCTGTTTTTTTTCTTTCATCTTTTATTTGCTAACGAATGTCGATGTGGTGTTCGTACATTAATATAATGCGCCTGTTTGTTTGTCATGTGTACCGCATCACACATTGCCACATGAACAAAATATACACTCCTATGGTCTCACACCTTCCAGACTGTGGTCATGTACCACATCACACATTGCCATCATGAACTAAATAGTAACACTCTATGGTTCTCACACCTTCCCAGACCTGTGAGCTCTTGCTTTGTTCAGGAGTTTGTTAATTTGACACTTCAATGATTGAGTTGGCAGACATTGTTTGGACTCATCCATACACATAAAACAATTTTTATTGTAGCTATAAAATTTTCCGTTCTGACAGATCACTTCAGATTCAATCATATCTTCTCAATTAATTGCACCAGATTTTAAAAATCTATACCCTTAAACATACAATTGATGTACAATCGTTGGATTCGTAGACGATTGTACAAAACAAAATTGCAATAGTGTAATGGGCCCCTTAACATGTATATAGACAGGTAATGATATATAGATATATAAGATAGTAGATAGATAGATAGATAGATAGAAAGATAAGATAATAATAGATAGATAATAGAGATAGAAGATAGATAGATTAGATAGATAAGATAGATAGATAGATTAGATAGATAGATAGATAAGATAGGATAGATAGCTCGCTGCTCGCTCGCTCGCTCGCTCCGCTCGCTCTCTGCATCGCTTCTCTCCTCGGTCTCTCGCGTCGTTCCCCTGCCTGGCTCGCTGCTCGCTCGCTCGCTCTCCTCGCTCGCTCCGCTGCTAGCTCGCTCGCTCGCTGCTCGCTCGCTGCTCGACTCGCTCGGCTCGCTTCCTCGCTTCGCTCGCTCGCTCCTCGCTCGCTCGCTCGCTCGCTCGCTCGCATCGCTCCTCGATCGCTCTCTGCTCGCTCGCTCGCTCCTCGCTCGCTTGCTATCGCTCGATGATATAGCCAGATAAGATATGATAGATAATCATAGATCGATAGATATAGATAAGATCTAGATAGATAAGATAGATAGATAGATAGATAGATCGATAGATTGGATAGATCGATCGATAGAATTGATTGCTAGAGAGCATAGAAGATAGATAGACCATAAGATAGCCTCTGATAGTCGATAGATCAGATAACTAGATAGCTTGAATGATAGATAGCTAATAATAGATTGGATGATCGATAGATAAGATAGATGATAGATAGAATCGACTCGAGAGATAGATAGATACGATAGATGTAATAGATAGGATAAGATGATAGATCTATAGATATATAGATAGAATATACCTAGCTAGATAGATCGACACTCATGATAGCATAGATTAGATCGCTGCCTGCTCGCTCGGCTCGCTACTCGCCGCTCGCTCGCTGCTCGCTCTCTCCTCGCTCCCTCGCCTCGCTCGGCTGCTCGCTGCATCGCTCGCTCTCTCGCTCGCTCGCTCGCTTGTCTCTCGCTCTTCCCTCCTGGCTCGCTGACTCGCTCGCCCTCGCTTTACGCTCTCTCGCTCGCATGCTCGCTCTCGCCTCGCTCGCTCGCTCTCTCGCTCGCTCGCTAGACAGCTGACGATAGACATACCAGAGCGCCCGATAGAAGATCGATCCCTAGCTCGTCTCGCTCGATCGCTCGCTGCTCGCTCGCTCTCTATCTCGCGTGCTCTCAGGCTCCGCTCGCCTCGCTCTC
Source organism: Hymenochirus boettgeri (assembly GCA_019447015.1). NCBI lineage: Eukaryota > Metazoa > Chordata > Amphibia > Anura > Pipidae > Hymenochirus > Hymenochirus boettgeri. The sequence goes on along the minus strand of CM033473.1, from coordinate 29,699,665 downwards.
TTCGCTCTCTCGCTCGGCTCCTGCCTCGCTCGATCCGCTCGCTCGCTCGCTCGCTCTCTCGCTCGCTTGCTCGCTCGCTCGCTCGCTAGACTAGCTATCCAGCTCGCTCAGCTAGCTCGATCGGGCTAGATACGCCTCGCTCCTCATCGCCTCTGCTCGCTCGATCGCTCCTATCGATCGCTTGCTGCTCGCTCTCTCCTCCTGTCTCTTGCTGCTTCGCTCGTCCGCTCGCTCGCTCGATCGCATGCTCGCTCGCTCGCTCGCCTCGCTCGCGCGCTCGCGTCGATAGCTCGCTGCTCGATCGATCCTCGCTCGCTTGCTGCTCGCTCGCTCCGATGCTCCTCTAGACACTTGCAGATAGCCTCCCCTGCCCGCCCCTCCTCCTGCCAACGTTCTTCCTTCACTCCCCCCCCCTGTTTGTCTCTCCCCCGTCCATTGTTTTTCCCAGGCTCTGTTCCCTCCCCTGCGTGGAAACTCTAGAGCGTAACTGAAAATCATCCTCCTAAGCTGAAACCAAAAATCATTTACACAAACTTAAATCATTTTTCTTTTTGAATAAGGTTTTCTACTTCTAACATTAACACATTTTATTTTGCCAAATGACAAAATTTATGATTTTTCTCATCTGGGAACACAGTTTGTGTCCGTGTGTGTGTCCATGTGTATGTGTGTTCTCTTGACAGGTACACAAAAAAAACCAGAAAAAGAAAAGGGCCAGAGCAGCCAAGCCCCACCTGAGCCATGCCTGGGTTCCCCAGCCTATGGAGACCCAGTCAATCAATCACCCTAGGATAATGCATACTGGCTGCACCTGTGACAGCAAATGATTGAGTGCTCAACACGGGTCTTTGCTTTAGCCGTCCCTCTGCACAATTCTGTTGGGCTTTTTGTTTTTTATTATATCTGGCGAGTAAGAAATCTTTAGGTCTCAAGAATACGCATAACAAAGACGGACAGGCAGGCATACCGCAATAGACAGACACAGATACATGTGGTTTGATTTATGATCAGATCCAATCGATCGCTAGATAGATCGATAGAGAGAGATAGAGAGAGAGATAGATAGATCGCTCGCTAGATCAGATCGTCCGATAGATAGAGAAGAGACGAGATAGATAGAGCGAGAGCGCACTAGATAGGATAGATAGATAGATAGATTAGATAGATAGAATAGATAGATAGAACAGATAAATTGATAGATATATGATATGATCGATAGATAACAAGGACAGTCAGATCATGGATAGATATACATATAAATATGAATAGAATAGATAAATCGATAGATGAGATAGATAGATATATAGATAAATTACATTGGTTGGTATATGAAAGACAGATAAATAGATTGATAATATAGATAGATGATAGATAGATAGACAGAGATATAGATTAGGCAAGCTGATAAATTCAAGATATGTTGATAGATATACGGATCAAACTTAAGATAGATAGATAGATAGTCGATAGATAGATAGATAGATAGATAAATGATATATATACAACAGGGTTACTGAAACTCAATGTCATACTACTTTCCAGGTCCTTTATCCCTTCTTCACTGTTTTTCGGCTTTAATGGATCTTGGGAAAAACCACCGTGAAGATCCGAAATCGGAACGTACTTTCAAGGGTTCGGAATACATTTTCGGTTAATTTTCTAGGGTTAAGAATGTACAAGGTTATTTTGGTACCCTCGAAAAAAATCTTGACGTTTGATAACCCTCGAAAATCGATAGGAAACTACTTTCCGAATTTCCGATCGTCTGTTTTTGAGGATTTATTGAACGTTTTGAGGTCTATTATTTAGTGGTTACTGAAATAAGCTTGTACATTTTTTTTAAAACCTCGAAAATTCGGTCCTGAAATTCGAACAATCGCCCTGTTTGTTCGTATTTCCGGAACAGAGGGGTTCCGTGTTTGGATCCGGGATCACCAGTCCTAAGGGGTCCCATCACACGTGCAATTTATTTGTACGACTGTCGTACAAACTCCACGATTGTACAATCAATTGTAATCATTAATGGTATCGAAAAGTCCCTGGTCAATTAAATTGATAAGATCTGATTGAATCTTAGGTGATCGGTCAGGACGGAAAATTTTTATCTGCTACAAAACAACAACACGAAATTGTTTATGTGTATGGAATGATTGTCCAACAAATGTTCCTGCCAACCTACTCCGGGAGTGTCCAAATATAACTTTCTGGAAAAAGCAAGAGCTCACAGTCCTGGAAGGTGTGCGACCAGAGAGTGTATATTTTGTTTATGATGGCAATGTGTGATGTGGGTACACATAATCACGCAGGCGCATTATTTGATGTACGAACACACCCAGATTCGTTAGCAAATCACATATTGAAAGAAAAAACAGCAACACAATCGTAAATTACTTCATTCCCTATTCGTCATTATTATTTTGAGACCCCATTTTTTTTAACCCAAAAATGTGGCTTTTTGTAAGCGTTCGTCATTTTTCCGCCACATTACACATCCGGCACAATGAAATCGGCCCATATATGGTGAATGGTTGCTTTCTCGTAGCACATCTATTCTGCAACAACTACATCTTACAACAATAATCTCTGCCTATTAATGCCAGTTGTGCACAGCAAATGGCAACAATTGTTATGTTTTGTTGTGTTTATGTCTGATTGTAATGAACGACCGTTTCCAATTTAAATGCTGGTCTTAGTTCATCGACCAATTCATGCACCGTGTATGGGGCCCCTAAGGCTGAAAACTACTTTATATCCCTTAAATTAAAGTGTAACTTGATTCTGACAATTAAGGTCTTTGATTTGATTTGATATAGATAGA
>CM033473.1:29684347-29691847 GCA_019447015.1 Hymenochirus boettgeri | reverse complement strand
AAATAAAAAAGAGCTTTATTGGTAGGGATCTAATTGTACGTTTTGACATTGCCAAAAGCAAAAACAAAAAATACTAAAATAATAAAACATGTTAGGTTTGAGTCTTTAAGTCAATTGGGGAGGAATTAATAAAAGAGATTAATGGGCGAAGTAGTAGGTCCTTGACATTGAGTTCATTTATGCCTCCTCTCGTCTCGGGAAAGCAGGCACAGGAAATAAGGGGGCCAAAACGGGGGCTTCCGCCTGCGACAGTATAGAGGTGGGCTCGCGACAAGCGAAAACAAAAGCATTGAAGTCTGGGATAAAGTCCGACAGATCTTGAATGAAATGGGGGGGTCCCGGATTTCCTTTGTATTTGGGGCAGTTGTGAAGGAATTGGGGTACATCTTCTATGGTTCCCTGGGCACAGTTGCTGGCACAGTCTGTTATCTCTTGGTTTTATGTCTGTCTGTGTGGCCAAGATTCTATTTCTATCTAATCAATCACTATCATAAACCTATGATATATCTATTCTATCAATCTATCTATCTATCTATCTATCTATTATCTATCTATATCATCTATCTACCTATATCTATCTATCTATCTATCTATCCATTATCAATCTAATCTATCTATTCATCTAGCTATTATCTATTATTATTCTATATATCTACATTTAATTTATTGTTAGGAACATTTCTTTTTTTTCATTTTGCGGAAAATACCTCCTGACATTTGGAGGGTTATATTGCCCAGAGAGAAGTACTAGAAAACAGGATCTAAAACAGTGGTGTGAAAAACTTAATTGCCCCCTTCATGATTTCTATTCTTTTGCATGTTTGTCACACTTAAAAATTTGTTTTTGCTCATCAAAAAACGTAAAATATATTTAGTCAAAGCTTTAAACATAATTGAACACAAAGCAGTTTGTGAAATGATGTTTTTAGGGATTTGTGAGAAACAAATACTCTAAATCTACATGGCCCTGTGTGAAAAAAAAGTGATTGCCCCCCCCCTTATAAATAAGTTAACAAATAACCTTATAGGATCTATCAGTCTTGTAAAGGTTATTAAAGCCATTTCTAAAGCTTTGGGACTCCAGCGAACCACCAGGGAGAATGCCATATCCACAAATGGCAAAAAACATTGGAACAAGTGATGAACCTTCCCAGGAGGAGTGGCCGGCCGCCCGCCAAAATTACCCCAAGATCACAGAGGAAGAACTCATCTCGAGAGCCACAAAAGACGGCCCAGAACAACCATTGAGAAATTGCAGGCCTCACTGCCTCATTAAGGTCAGTCTGTTCCGACTCCACCATAAGAAAGAGACTGGTCAAAAAAACGGCCTGCATGGCAGAGATACCAAGCGCGCAAACCACTTTTAAGCAAAAAGAACATTAAGCTTCGTTCTCAATTTTGCTAAAAAACATTCTCATGATTGCCAAGAATTGAGGGAAAAATACTTTGGACCGACGAGAACAAAGTGAAATTTTTGGAAGGTGCGTGTAAAGTCATATGCGTAGTAGTAGTAAACACAGCATGTTCCGCAAAAGAAACATCATACCAACAGTAAAATAGGTGGTGGTAGTGTGGTGATGGTCTGGGGGTTTGTTTTGCTTGCGTCAGGACCTGGAAGGCTTTGCTGTGATAGGATTGGAACCATGGGCCCAATTCTACTGTCTACCAAAAAATCCATGAACGGAGGAATGACCGGCCATCTGTTCTCACTCACGCTGAAGCGGGATATTGGGTGATGCAGGCAGAGGGGGCGGACAATGCCCAAAAACAAACCAGCAAAAATCACCTCTGAAGGCTGAAGGAAAAACAAAATGAAGACTTTGGAGTGGCCTAGTCAAAGTATGCCTGAATCCTATTGAGAAGATGTTGTGTGGGGCCATGACCTTAAAAAGCGGGGGTTTTCATGTGGGGTTCATGCTAGAAAACCCCTTCCAAATTAAGCTGCATTTTCATTCAACACTTCTGCAAGATGGAGTGGGGCCAAAATTATGCCAGAGCGCTTGTTGTGTAAAGGACTCGTTGCAAGTTTATCGCAAACGGCTTTGGTGTTGATTGCAGTTATTCGCTAAGGTGGCCCAACCAGTTATTAGGTTAGGGGGCAGGGCAATTCGTTGTCACACAGGGCCATGTAGGATTTGGATTTTTTTCCACAAATAATAAAAAACCATCAATTTTTTTTTAAAAAACTGCATTTTGTGTTAATATGTTATCTTTGACTAAGATTTACGGTTTTTTTGTGAGCAGAAACAATTAAGGGGACCCACACATGCAAAATGAATAAGAACAGGAGGGGGGCAAATAGTTTTTCACACCACTGTATAAAAATATCTTATCTGATTGTATGGCCATCGTATATTTACATATATTGTTTGTAAATATTATTTTAGTACTAGCAGTTCTTGTTTAAAAGCACATAGGAGCTGATTACAATTAAAAAGGTGCACCAAAGCTAACATGTTAATTGGTGGTGCTGCAAAATTAATACATGGACACACTTCCTCTTATTGCATTCTGGACCCAATAGTGTGAACATATTTCCCATAATTAAATTGGTATATATATATTATCAGGGACACGTGTTGTAAGGAGAGTATCTGCTGGGTGCGGATAGAGGTGTATAGTGCAAACATCTTCTGTGGTGTGCTTTACAATTACAGAAGGGCAGGCAGGACAGACAGACAGACAGGGGGAAGACAGAGGAGACATACTATTACAGTACACAGGGTAAGTAAATAAGATAATTACCCAGAATGAGGGTTAACCTACAGCAATGACCGTGGGAGACAATTAATTTAAGTACCCAGATGAGGCGTTACTTACCACAATCCAGTGATACAATAAATAAGTACACAGAGTGCTAGTTACCTACAGCAATACCATATAAAAACCATAATATAAGTACACAGGTGATGGTTTACGTACAGAAATTACCGTGATACAATAATATAAGTACCACAGAGTGATGGGTTACTTACAGCAATACCCCGTGATTACAATAATTTAAGCTACCCAGCAGACTGCAGGGTTATTACAACAATCGTGATACCATATATAAGTACACAGAGTGCTAGGTACCTAACAGCAATACCATAATACCATAATATAAGTCCAAAGGCATGAGTGACTTACAGCAATTACCGTTTATACAAATATATAAGACACAGAGTTGATGGGTACTTTACAGAATACCGGTGAACAATAATTTAAGTACCCCAGACTGAAGGGTTTACTTACAACAATTTCGTGATACAATTAATAAATACACAGAGTGCTAGGTTACCTACAGCAATACATCATATACCATAATATAAGTCACAGAGTTGCTGAGTGACTTACAGCAATACCGGATCAATAATAAAGTACCCAGAGGGATGGGTGACTTACAGCAAGCAAATACCGTGATTACAATAATATAAGTTACACAGAGTGCGGGGTTAGAATTACAGCAATACAGTGATACAAATAAGATAAGTACCCAGGAGTGATGGGTACTACAGCAATACCGTGATTATACAATAATAAAGTACACAGAGTGATGGTTACTTACAGCAAATACCGTCTACCAAATATAAGTTACAACAGAGTGATGGGTTACCTACCAGAATACGGATACTCATAATATAAGCGACAACAGGAGTGATGGGTACCTACAGCAATACCGTGATCAATAATATTAAAGTACACCGAGTGATGGGTTACCTACAGCAATACGTAATTACCATAATATAGTACACAGAGGGATGATGAGGGGTTACTTACAGCAAATTTACCGTAATCCATAATATAAGTACACAGAGTGGGATTACCTACAGCAGTATCGTGATAACAATAATATAGTACACAGAGCAGTGAGTGGGTTACCTTACAGACTACCGTGATACCATAATATAGTACACAGTGTGAGAGTACCTACAGCCAAAATACACGTGATACAATAATATAAGTACACAGAAGTGATGGGTTAACCTACAGCCAAATAAACGTGATACCAGAATATAAGGATACAGAGTGATATGGGTTTTACTTACAGCAATACCGTACTACCATAATATTAAGTTCACAGAGTGGGAGTTTACTTACAGCAATACCGTTTTTTTTTTTGAGTACCATAATATATAGTACACAGAGTGAGGAGTTACCTGACAGAGCAATTACTGTAAACGCATAATATAAGTACACAGCGTGATGAGCGTTACTTACCAGCAATACCGGTTAAACCCATAATATAAGTCACAGAGGAGTGCTGAGACCTACAGCAATACTGTAAATTACCATCATATTAAGTTACACAGTGTGATGAGTTGAGTACTTACAAGCAACAGGCGAGACCATAATATATAATAATAAGACACAGAGTGATGGTTACTTACAAGCAATGGACCGTGATACCATAATATAAGTACACAGGGAGTGCTGAAGTTGACTTACAGCAAACCGGGAAATAATAAAGTACAAGAGAGAGTGTGGGTTACTTACAGCAAATACCGTGTGATGATACCATAATATAAGTACACAGAGGGATGAGTTACCTACTTTAGTGCACTTTTTTTAATTACCCGTGATACCATAATATAAGTACCAGAGTGAGAGTTACTTACAGCATACCATCAATTACCAAACTATAAGGTAACACAGAGTGATGAGTTACCTACAGCATACCATCATACCATAATATAAAGTACCACAGAGTGATGGGTGTTACTACAGCAATACCGTGATTACCATACTATAAGAAACAGAGTGATGGTTACTACAGCAATACCATATACCAAAGCAGAAGTACACAGAGTGATGGGTTACTTACAGCAATACCGTGATACCATAATTGATAAGTACACAGGTGATGGGAGTTACTTACACAATACCGTATACAATAATATAAGTACACAGAGTGATGGAGTTACTTACAGGCAAACGATGATACCATAATATAAGTATCAGAAGTGAGGGTACCTACAGCAATTACCGTAATACCATAATTATAAGTACACAATGTGATGAGTTACTTACAGCAAATACCCCCGTAATTACCATAATTTAATATAAGTACACGAGTGATTGAGTACTTACAAGCAATACTGTAATACCACATATAAGTACACAGAGTGATGGGTTACCTACAGCAATACCGTGATACAATAAATAAGTACACAGTGATGTGTTCCTACAGGCAATACTGTAATACCTAATATAAGTTTACACAGAGTGCTGAGTTACTTACAGCAATACCGTATTACATACCATAATTAAAGAAACAGAGTGATGAGGTACATCCAAAGCAAACCGTGTACCCTAATATAAAGTACACAGAGTGAGGGTACCTACAGCAATACCGTAATCCATAATATAAGTACAACAGAGGGAGAGGTACCATACAGCAAATACCATAATACATAATATAAGTACACAGGGGATGAGTTACTACAGCAAATACAGTGATTACCATAATATAAGTACACAGGGGATGGATGTTACATACAGGGCCTAATACGTGATACCATAATATATAAGTACACAGAGTGATGGGTTACTTACACACACCGTTTAATACCATTAATATAAGTATACAAGCAAGTGATGAGTAAACTTACAAGAAATCCCGTAATCCATTAATATAAGTATACAGAGTGAGTGAGTTACCTAACAGCATATACGTAATTACCATAATATAAGTACACAGTTGTGATGGGTTACCTACAGCAATTTACCGTGATACCAATAATATAAGTACACAGAGTGATGGGGTTACCCTACAGCAAATACCGTGATACCATTAATTAAGGTACACAGAGTGATGGTTTACCTACAGCAATTGTCGAATACACTACGTACGATGTTGGGGCCGACCTGCGACCCCCACACCACGATGTGTAATTGAACCGTCCACTTCGGCCTGTATGGGCACTTTATCGGCTGACTTGTGCCAGTGAAACGGGCACTCGTTCGGAGATTCCCACCCGGCTCGCACGATCCCCAACCGAATGGCCGTTTGGTCGTTAGAGTGCCCATACACGGCACGAAATTTATCGGCCGAAACTAACAGCAATAACGTGATACAATAGTAAAGAGGATTCTATTGTTTGTTTATAAAGGTCTCTCATATTGTGGTTTCTGGTTCTCACCATATACGTGTGACCAGGACAGACGTTTATTGCAATATAGAAATGCATAATATGGAAATAGAACAGATACAGATTAAAATGAAAACTAAGGAATAAACTGGGAGGATTTAAGAACGGCGCCGGGTGTAAGGTATGAATAATAAAACCCTATAGGTTCTGGTATGGGAACGACACTCTTGTTAGGTCTGGGATTTTGGGGGATATTGCTAATCATGGATTTTATGTTACCCCTTGGCGGTTGTTTTTAAAATGGATCTGTGATATTCATCAGTATTCATTCTAAGGGTTCTGACATTTCTACCTTCCTTTTTTGATTTTACCTAACGTGACAATTTCATGTTAGAACAAGACAAGCTCATGGCGGAGACAGCTGTCAATGGCCTATACCTTAACTGCATAAACTAAATGCCAAGGCGCGTTAAACAGAATTAGATAACATGGTGTTACAAATTCAGACAAAGAACAATGATATTGGCAGAATTTAAAGGTTTTTTTTTTATCCAGTTCATCATATATGTTACACATGTTTAAATACACATTTCATTTAAATGTATCTATAGAATGGGCTACGGCTTTAGGTGATAAGGGTAATGACTGGAAAAGAAGTTATAGTCTAGGACGTCTATCTAATTATCTATCTAGCTATCTATCATCTAAAAAATCTATCTATCTATCTATCTATATATTCTATCTATCTATTCATCTACATATCAAAATCTATCTATATATCTATCATCTATTATCTATCTATCTATCTATCTATCTATTCCTCTAACATATATATCCATCCATCCAGCCATATATTATTTCTGTCTGTTCTGTCTTGTCTAAGGTCTATATATCTGTTCTATCTATACCATATTAATGGTAGTAGAGGGTGGAGGGGAATGGACAGAAGTCTATAGACTATTCTATCTATCATTTTTCATCTATCTATCATCATATCTAATCTATCTGTATCTATCTATCTAGCTATCTATCTATCTATCTATCTGTCGGGTGTCTCATCTGCTTTTTTAATCTTATCTATCTGTCTCTCTCTCTATCTATCTATCTATCTATCTATCTATTATCTATCTATCTATCTAATCAGTCTATCTTGTCTGTCATCTGTCTATCTAATCTATCTCTCTACGATCAAATCTATATAGCTATCTATCTATCTATCTACTATCTATCTGGGTTGTCGTCTGTTGTCTGTCTGTCTGTCTGTCTGTTTGCTGTCCTCGCTGTCTGGTCTATCTATCTATCTACTATCTATCAAAAACTATCATCTATTCTATCTTACTATTCTACTGGACAGGTGGTATATGGGACTATAACTATTTTATAATCTATCTGTCTGTCTGTCTTGTTAGATAGATAGATGATCTATTGA
>CM033473.1:29667262-29684230 GCA_019447015.1 Hymenochirus boettgeri | reverse complement strand
TCTATCTATCTATCTATCTATCTATCTATCTATCTATCTATCTATCTCTCTATCTATTATCTATCTACCTGTCTATCTATCTATCTATTATCTATCTATGTATCTATCTATCTATCTATCTATCTATCTATCTATCTATCTATCTATCTATCTATCTATCATCTATCTACCTGTCTATCTATCTATCTATCTATCTATTATCTATCTATCTATCTATCTATCTATCTATCATCTATCTACCTGTCTATCTATCTATCTATCTATCTATTATCTATCTATCTATCTATCTATCTATCTATCTATCTATCTATCTATCTATCTATCAAATCAAATCATTTATATCACAAGCATGGGAATTAGAAAATAAATGATTGTTCATGCACCAAAAGTTTTCTCTAGCTAAACATAAACTACCTACACAGATTCTCTTCAAACTGGCGGGGGGCTAATCATATGCTTATACCTGCTGAATGAAGAAAAGAAAGAAAGGGCCTGTCTGCTGAATTTACATAAAAGATGTTGAAAATGCTCAGCTGGATAGTACAATCCTCTGTACAATTAGACACATTATATAAACTACCCACGGAAACCCTATAAAAAAATCAGAAATTAATAATAAGCTAAAAGCCATATAAACTTTTTTTTTTAAAAAATTATCTATATTTACTTTATAAATATCTACTATCTATCTATCTATCTATCTAATCTATTCTTATCTATCATCTATCTATCTATCTATCCATCTAATCTCTATCTTTATATTATCTATCTATCTATCTATCTATCTATCTATCATTTTTTTTTTTCCTATCTATCTATCTATCATATATCTATCATTATATATCTATCTAATCTATCTATCTTCTATCTAATCTATTATCATCTATCCATTACTATCGATCTAATCTATCTATTATCTATCTATCTATCTATCTATCTATATTTTTAGATCTATTTCTCTCTTAATCTATCTATTTCCTCATCAATCCATTCATTATCTATCTATCTTCTATCATCTATCTATCTATCAAATAAATCAAATCAAATCAAATCCAATCCAAATCAAATAAAAAAGAGCTTTATTGGTAGGGATCTAATTGTACGTTTTGACATTGCCAAAAGCAAAAACAAAAAATACTAAAATAATAAAACATGTTAGGTTTGAGTCTTTAAGTCAATTGGGGAGGAATTAATAAAAGAGATTAATGGGCGAAGTAGTAGGTCCTTGACATTGAGTTCATTTATGCCTCCTCTCGTCTCGGGAAAGCAGGCACAGGAAATAAGGGGGCCAAAACGGGGGCTTCCGCCTGCGACAGTATAGAGGTGGGCTCGCGACAAGCGAAAACAAAAGCATTGAAGTCTGGGATAAAGTCCGACAGATCTTGAATGAAATGGGGGGGTCCCGGATTTCCTTTGTATTTGGGGCAGTTGTGAAGGAATTGGGGTACATCTTCTATGGTTCCCTGGGCACAGTTGCTGGCACAGTCTGTTATCTCTTGGTTTTATGTCTGTCTGTGTGGCCAAGATTCTATTTCTATCTAATCAATCACTATCATAAACCTATGATATATCTATTCTATCAATCTATCTATCTATCTATCTATCTATTATCTATCTATATCATCTATCTACCTATATCTATCTATCTATCTATCTATCCATTATCAATCTAATCTATCTATTCATCTAGCTATTATCTATTATTATTCTATATATCTACATTTAATTTATTGTTAGGAACATTTCTTTTTTTTCATTTTGCGGAAAATACCTCCTGACATTTGGAGGGTTATATTGCCCAGAGAGAAGTACTAGAAAACAGGATCTAAAACAGTGGTGTGAAAAACTTAATTGCCCCCTTCATGATTTCTATTCTTTTGCATGTTTGTCACACTTAAAAATTTGTTTTTGCTCATCAAAAAACGTAAAATATATTTAGTCAAAGCTTTAAACATAATTGAACACAAAGCAGTTTGTGAAATGATGTTTTTAGGGATTTGTGAGAAACAAATACTCTAAATCTACATGGCCCTGTGTGAAAAAAAAGTGATTGCCCCCCCCCTTATAAATAAGTTAACAAATAACCTTATAGGATCTATCAGTCTTGTAAAGGTTATTAAAGCCATTTCTAAAGCTTTGGGACTCCAGCGAACCACCAGGGAGAATGCCATATCCACAAATGGCAAAAAACATTGGAACAAGTGATGAACCTTCCCAGGAGGAGTGGCCGGCCGCCCGCCAAAATTACCCCAAGATCACAGAGGAAGAACTCATCTCGAGAGCCACAAAAGACGGCCCAGAACAACCATTGAGAAATTGCAGGCCTCACTGCCTCATTAAGGTCAGTCTGTTCCGACTCCACCATAAGAAAGAGACTGGTCAAAAAAACGGCCTGCATGGCAGAGATACCAAGCGCGCAAACCACTTTTAAGCAAAAAGAACATTAAGCTTCGTTCTCAATTTTGCTAAAAAACATTCTCATGATTGCCAAGAATTGAGGGAAAAATACTTTGGACCGACGAGAACAAAGTGAAATTTTTGGAAGGTGCGTGTAAAGTCATATGCGTAGTAGTAGTAAACACAGCATGTTCCGCAAAAGAAACATCATACCAACAGTAAAATAGGTGGTGGTAGTGTGGTGATGGTCTGGGGGTTTGTTTTGCTTGCGTCAGGACCTGGAAGGCTTTGCTGTGATAGGATTGGAACCATGGGCCCAATTCTACTGTCTACCAAAAAATCCATGAACGGAGGAATGACCGGCCATCTGTTCTCACTCACGCTGAAGCGGGATATTGGGTGATGCAGGCAGAGGGGGCGGACAATGCCCAAAAACAAACCAGCAAAAATCACCTCTGAAGGCTGAAGGAAAAACAAAATGAAGACTTTGGAGTGGCCTAGTCAAAGTATGCCTGAATCCTATTGAGAAGATGTTGTGTGGGGCCATGACCTTAAAAAGCGGGGGTTTTCATGTGGGGTTCATGCTAGAAAACCCCTTCCAAATTAAGCTGCATTTTCATTCAACACTTCTGCAAGATGGAGTGGGGCCAAAATTATGCCAGAGCGCTTGTTGTGTAAAGGACTCGTTGCAAGTTTATCGCAAACGGCTTTGGTGTTGATTGCAGTTATTCGCTAAGGTGGCCCAACCAGTTATTAGGTTAGGGGGCAGGGCAATTCGTTGTCACACAGGGCCATGTAGGATTTGGATTTTTTTCCACAAATAATAAAAAACCATCAATTTTTTTTTAAAAAACTGCATTTTGTGTTAATATGTTATCTTTGACTAAGATTTACGGTTTTTTTGTGAGCAGAAACAATTAAGGGGACCCACACATGCAAAATGAATAAGAACAGGAGGGGGGCAAATAGTTTTTCACACCACTGTATAAAAATATCTTATCTGATTGTATGGCCATCGTATATTTACATATATTGTTTGTAAATATTATTTTAGTACTAGCAGTTCTTGTTTAAAAGCACATAGGAGCTGATTACAATTAAAAAGGTGCACCAAAGCTAACATGTTAATTGGTGGTGCTGCAAAATTAATACATGGACACACTTCCTCTTATTGCATTCTGGACCCAATAGTGTGAACATATTTCCCATAATTAAATTGGTATATATATATTATCAGGGACACGTGTTGTAAGGAGAGTATCTGCTGGGTGCGGATAGAGGTGTATAGTGCAAACATCTTCTGTGGTGTGCTTTACAATTACAGAAGGGCAGGCAGGACAGACAGACAGACAGGGGGAAGACAGAGGAGACATACTATTACAGTACACAGGGTAAGTAAATAAGATAATTACCCAGAATGAGGGTTAACCTACAGCAATGACCGTGGGAGACAATTAATTTAAGTACCCAGATGAGGCGTTACTTACCACAATCCAGTGATACAATAAATAAGTACACAGAGTGCTAGTTACCTACAGCAATACCATATAAAAACCATAATATAAGTACACAGGTGATGGTTTACGTACAGAAATTACCGTGATACAATAATATAAGTACCACAGAGTGATGGGTTACTTACAGCAATACCCCGTGATTACAATAATTTAAGCTACCCAGCAGACTGCAGGGTTATTACAACAATCGTGATACCATATATAAGTACACAGAGTGCTAGGTACCTAACAGCAATACCATAATACCATAATATAAGTCCAAAGGCATGAGTGACTTACAGCAATTACCGTTTATACAAATATATAAGACACAGAGTTGATGGGTACTTTACAGAATACCGGTGAACAATAATTTAAGTACCCCAGACTGAAGGGTTTACTTACAACAATTTCGTGATACAATTAATAAATACACAGAGTGCTAGGTTACCTACAGCAATACATCATATACCATAATATAAGTCACAGAGTTGCTGAGTGACTTACAGCAATACCGGATCAATAATAAAGTACCCAGAGGGATGGGTGACTTACAGCAAGCAAATACCGTGATTACAATAATATAAGTTACACAGAGTGCGGGGTTAGAATTACAGCAATACAGTGATACAAATAAGATAAGTACCCAGGAGTGATGGGTACTACAGCAATACCGTGATTATACAATAATAAAGTACACAGAGTGATGGTTACTTACAGCAAATACCGTCTACCAAATATAAGTTACAACAGAGTGATGGGTTACCTACCAGAATACGGATACTCATAATATAAGCGACAACAGGAGTGATGGGTACCTACAGCAATACCGTGATCAATAATATTAAAGTACACCGAGTGATGGGTTACCTACAGCAATACTGTATACCATAATATAGTACACAGTAGGGATGATGATACTTACAGCAATTACGTTAATACCATAAATAAGACACCAGAGTGATGGATTACCTACAGCAATAGTATGTGATAACAATATATATAGTACACAGAGCAGTGAGTGGGTTTACCTACACGCACACCGGATACCATAATATAGTACACAGTGTTTTTGGAGAGTTACCTACAGCAAAATACACGTGATACAATATATAAGTACACAGAGTGAGGGTTAACCTACAGCCAATACAACGTGTACCATAATAAAGTGATACAGAGTGATATGGGTTTTACTTACAGCAATACCGTACTACCATTAATATAAGTACCAGGAAGTGTGGAGTTTACTTACAGCAATACCGTTTTTGATACCATCTATATAGTACACAGAGTATGAGTTACCTACAGGCAATTACTGTTAAACGCATAATATAAGTACACAGTGTGATGACGTACTTACCAGAATACCGAAACCACTAAATAAGTCACAGAGGAGTGCCTGGACCACAGCAATACTGTAATACCATAATATAAGTTACACCAGTGTGATGAGTTGTACTTACAGCAACAGCGTGATCCTATAATAATATAAGTACACAGAGTGATGGTTACTTTACAGCAATGACGTGATACCATATATAAGTACACAGGGAGTGCTGAGTGACTTACAGCAATACCGTGAACCATAATATAAGTACAGAGAGAGTGTGGGTTTAACTTACAGTCTCCCACTTAATACCTGTGATACCATCAATATAAGTACACAGAGGGATGAGTTACCTACTATGCACTTTAATTACGTGATACCATAATATAAGTACACAGCTAGTGAGAGTTACTTTACAGACATACCATCAATACAAACTATAAGTAACACAGAGTGAGAGTTACCTACAGCATACCATCATACCATAATATAAGTACCACAGCAGTGAATGGGGTACTCACAGCAATACGTGATTACCATAATATAAGTCAAACAGGTGATGAGTTACTACAGCAAGTACCATAATACCATAAGAAGTACACGAGAAGTGATGGGGTACTTACAGCATATACCGTGATCACATAATATAAAGTTACACAGAGTGATGCGTAGTACTTACAGCAATACCGTGATACCAATAATATAAGACACAGAGTGATGGAGTTACTGTACAGGCAATACGATGATAACATAATATAAGTATACAGAAGTGAGGGTACCTACAGCTAATTCCGATAATACCATAATATAAGTACACAGATGTGATGAGTTACTTACAGCAAATACCCGTAATACCCTATTTAATAAAGTACACGAGTGATGAGTACTTACAAGCAAACTGTCATAACCATACATATAAGTACACAGAGTGATGGGTTACCTAAGCATACGGTCTAAAGTACACGTATGTTTACAGCACTATACCTAATATAAGTTACACAGACGGTGGAGTTAACCACAGCAAACGTATTAATCCATATATAAGAAACAGAGTGAGTGAGTACTCAGCATACGTTTCCAAACCAAATGTAGTACCCGAGATGATTATACGTAATACTGATACATATACAGAGTGAGGGTTACCTACAGCCAATACCGTAAACCATAATATAAGTACAACAGAGGGGATGAGTTACCTACAGCAATACCATAATACCATAATATAAGTACACAGGGGATGAGTACCTACAGCAAATACCGTGATACCATAATATAATGTAACAGGGGATGATGTTACACATACAGGGCCAATACGTGATACCCTATATATAAGTACACAGAGTGATGGGTGTACTTACACACACCGTTATACCATTAATATAAGATTATACAAGAAGTATGAGTTAACTTACAGTAATACCGTAATCCATAATATAAGTATACAGAGTGATGAGGTATACCTACAGCAATACGTAATCTACCATGAATTATAAGTACACAGTGTGATGGGTTACCTACAGCCAATTACGTGATACCAATAATATAAGTACACGAGTGATGGGGTTACCCTACAGCAAATACCGTGATACCATATATATTACAACAAGAGTGAGGTTCTCCGTACAGCAATTGTCGATACACACGTACGATGGTTGGGGCCGACCTGCGACACACACGATGTGTATTATGAACCGTCCACTTCGCGCCTGTATGGGCACTTTTCGCGACGGCCAGGAAACGGGCACTCGTTCGGAGATTCCCACCCGGTCGCAACGATCCCCAACGAATGGCCGTTTGGGTCGTGTAGAGTGCCCATACACGGCACGAAATTATCGGCCGAGAACTAACAGCAATAACGTGTGATACAATAGTAAAGAGGATTCTATTGTTTGTTTATAAAGGTCTCTCATTATTGTGGTTTCTGTTCTAACCATATACGGTGACCCAGACAGACGTTTATTGCAATAGTAGAAATGCAATATATGGAAATAGACAGCATACAGATAAAATAGAAAACTAAGGAATAAACTGGGAGGATTTAAGAACGCGCCGTGTGTAAGGTATGAATAAATAAACCCTATAGGTTCTGGTATGGGAAACGACATCTTTTTGTAGGTCTGGGATTTGTGGGGGATATTGCTAATCATGGATGTTTATGTTACACCCTTGGCGGTGTTTAAGTTGTTTAAAATGGATCTGTGATATTCATCATTATTCATTCTAAGGAGTTCTGACATTTCTACCTTCCTTTTGATTTTCACTAAAGTGACAATTTCATTGTTGAGAACAAGACAAGCTCATGCTGGAGACAGCTGTTCAATGGCCTATACCTTAAATGCATAAACTAAATGCAAGGCGCACGTTAAACAGAATTAGTAACATGGGGTACAAATCAGACAAGCACAATGATATTGGCAGGAATTTAAAGGTTTGTTGTTTTATCCAGTTTCATCATATATGTTACACCTGTTTACATACACATTTCAATTGAAAGTATCTATCAGAATGGCTAGGTTATGATAAAGGGTATGACTGGAAGAAGTTAGTCTAGGACGTCTATCAATATCTATCTATCTATCTATCTAAATCTATCTCATCTATCTATCTATCTTTTATCTATTCAGCTATCTACATAGTTCCGTTAAAGATCTATCTTATCTATCATGATCTATCTATCTCACAATCTATCTATCTATCTATCTATCTCCTCTAATATTATCCATCCATCCATCCATATATTATTCTGTCTGTTTCTTGTCTAAGGTACTATATATCTGTTCTATCTTACCATATAATGGTAAGTATGAGGGTGGAGGGGAATGGACAGACAGTATAGACTATTCTATCTATCATTTTTCATCTATCTATCATCATATCTAATCTATCTGTATCTATCTATCTAGCTATCTATCTATCTATCTATCTGTCGGGTGTCTCATCTGCTTTTTTAATCTTATCTATCTGTCTCTCTCTCTATCTATCTATCTATCTATCTATCTATTATCTATCTATCTATCTAATCAGTCTATCTTGTCTGTCATCTGTCTATCTAATCTATCTCTCTACGATCAAATCTATATAGCTATCTATCTATCTATCTACTATCTATCTGGGTTGTCGTCTGTTGTCTGTCTGTCTGTCTGTCTGTTTGCTGTCCTCGCTGTCTGGTCTATCTATCTATCTACTATCTATCAAAAACTATCATCTATTCTATCTTACTATTCTACTGGACAGGTGGTATATGGGACTATAACTATTTTATAATCTATCTGTCTGTCTGTCTTGTTAGATAGATAGATGATCTATTGATCTATCTATCTATCTATCTATCTATCTATCTATCTATCTATCTATCTATCATCATGTATCTATCTATCTATATTCTCTTATCTATTAATCTATCTACCTGTCTTATCTATCTATCTCATTATCCTATCTATGTATCTATCTATCTATCTAAATCTTCTATCTATCTATCTATCTACTATCTATCTATCTATCATCATCTATCTACCGTCTATCCGATCATCTATTATCTAGTATTATCTATCTTATCTACTATCTATCTATCATCTATCTACCTGCTATATATCTATCGTCATCTATATATTATCTATCTATCATTCATTCTCCTCTATCTATATATTATCTATCTATCTATCATCCCTCAAATCAAAAGACCTTAATTGTCAGAATCAAGTTACACTTTAATTTAAGGGATATAAAGTAGTTCAGCCTAAGGGGCCCATACACGGTGCAATGAAATTGGTCGATGAACTACAGACCAGATTTAATTGGAAACGATCGTCATACAATCAGACATAAACAAACAATAAAATTGTTGCCATTGCTGTGCACTCTGGCATTAATAGGCAGAGATTTATTGTTGTAAGATGTAATGGTTGCAGAATAATGTGCTACTAGAAAGCAACCAATTCACATATATGGGCAGATTTCATTGTTGCCGATAGTGTAATGTGGCGGAATGACGAAACGTACAAAGCACATTTTGGGGTTAAGGTCTCAAATAATATGAAGAATGAAGTAATTTACGATTGTGTTTGCTGTTTTTCTTTCATATGTTATTTGCTAACGAATCTTGTGTGTGGTTCGTACATCAAATATTGCGCCTTTATTATGTGTACCACTCACACATTGCCATCATAAACAAAATATACACCTCTCTGGTCTCCACCTTCCAGACTGTAGCTCTGCTTTTTCCAGAAAGTTATTATTTGACACTCCAGGATTGAGTTGGCAGACATTTGTTGGAACATCATCCATACACATAACAATTTCGTTGTAGCAGATAAAAATTTTCCGTCCTGACCGATCACACCTTCAGATTCAATCAGATCTTCTCAATTTAATTGCACCAGACTTTATCTATACCATTAATGATACAATTGATGTACAATCGTGGAGTTTGTACGCCAGTCGTACAACTAAATTGCACCTGTATGGGCCCCTTAGGACTGGTGATCCCGGATCCAACACGGAACCCCTCTGTTCCGGAATCCGACACACAGGGCGGATTGTTTCGAATTTCGACCGAATTTTCGAGGGTTATAAAATGTACAAGCTTATTTTCAGTAACACTAAATAATAACCTCAAACTTCATAAATCCTCAAAAAGACGATCGGAAATTCGAAAGTAGTTTCCTATCTATTTTCGAGGGTTCAAACGCTCAAGATTTTTCGAGGGTTACCAAAAATAACCTTGTACATTCGTTAACCCTCGAAAATGTATTCCGAACCCTTGAAAGTACGTTCCGATTTCGGATCTTCAGGTTTTTCCCAAGACCATAAATCCGAAAACAGTTAAGAAAGGATAAAGAGATACCTGGAAAGTAGTATGCTAAGTTCATTTTAAGTGAGGGTTACTTACAGCAATACCGTGATACAATAATTTTAAGTACCCAGACTGAAGGGTTACTACAACAATATCGTGATACACATAATATAAGTACACAGAGTGCTAGGTTACCTACAGCACTACCATAATACCATAATATAAGTACACAGAGTGCTGAGTGACTTACAGCAATACCGTGATACAATAATATAAGTACCCAGAGGGATGGGTTACTTACAGCAATACCGTGATACATAATATAAGTACACAGAGTGATGGGTTACTTACAGCAATACCGTGATACAATAATATAAGACCCAGCAGTGAGTACGGGTTTACTTACAGCAATACCGTGATTACAATAATGATAAGTACACAGAGTGATGGGTTTACTTACAGACAATACCGTGATACCATAATATAAGTACACAGAGTGATGGGTTACCTACAGCAATCAGTGATACCATAATATAAGTCACAAGAGTGATGGGTACTTTACAGCAATACCGTGATACAATAATATAAGTACACAGAGTGATGGGTTACCTACAGCAATACTGTAATACCATAATATAAGTACACAGAGGGATGAGTTACTTACAGCAATACCGTAATACCATAATATAAGTACACAGGTGATGGCTTCCTACAGCAATATACGTGATACAATAATATAAGTACACAGAGTGATGGGTTTACACAGCAATCCGTGATACCATAATATAGTACACAGTGGGTGTGAGTTACCTACAGCAATACCGTGATACAATAATATAAGTACACAGAGTGATGGGTTACCTACAGCAATACCGTGATACCATAATATAAGTATACAGAGTGATGGGTTACTTACAGCAATACCGTAATACCATAATATAAGTACACAGAGTGATGAGTTACTTACAGCAATACCGTGATACCATAATATAAGTACACAGAGTGATGAGTTACCTACAGCAATACTGTAATACCATAATATAAGTACACAGTGTGATGAGTTACTTACAGCAATACCGTAATACCATAATATAAGTACACAGAGTGCTGAGTTACCTACAGCAATACTGTAATACCATAATATAAGTACACAGTGTGATGAGTTACTTACAGCAATACCGTGATACCATAATATAAGTACACAGAGTGATGGGTTACTTACAGCAATACCGTGATACCATAATATAAGTACACAGAGTGCTGAGTGACTTACAGCAATACCGTGATACCATAATATAAGACAACGAGTGATGGGTTAACTTACAGCAAAACCGTGATACCATAATAAAGTACACAGAGGGATGAGTTACCTACAGCAATACCGTGATACCATTAAATAGTACAAGAGTGATGAGTTACTTACAGCAATACCATAATACATAATAAAGTACACAGAGTGATTGAGTTACCTACAGCCATACCATATACCATAATATAAGGAACAGCAGTGATGGGATATACAGCAATACGTGATACCATAATATAAGACACAGGTGATGAGTACCTACAGCAATCCATAATACCATAATATAAGTACACAAGAGTGATGGTTACTTACAGCAATACCGTGCTACATAATATAAGTCACAGAGTGATGGGTTACTTACAGCAAATACCGTGATACCATAATATAAGTACACAGAGTGAGAGTTACGTTACAGCAATACGTGATACCATAATATACGTATACAGAGTGATGGGTTACCTCCAGCAATTACCGTATACCATAATTAAGTACACAGGTGATGAGTTACTTCAGCAATACCGTAATACCATAATATAAGTACACAGCGTGATGAGTTACTAAGCAATACTGTAATACCATAATTAAGTACACAGAGGATGGGTTACCTACAGCAAATCCGTGATACAATAATATAAGTACAAGACTGATGGGTTACCTAAGCAATACTGTAATACCATAATATAAGTACACAGAGTATGGTTACTTACCGCCAATACCGTAATACCATAATATAAGTACACAGAGTGAGAGTTACCTACACAGCAATACCGTGATTAACCATAATATTAAGTACACAGCAGTGATGGGTTACCTACAGCAATAACCGTAATACCATAATAAAGTACACAGAGGGATGAGTTACCTACCAGCAATACCATAATTACATATTAAGTACACAGAGGGATGAGTTACCTACAGCAATACCGTGATACCATAATATAAGTCACAGAGGGATGAGTTACCTACAGCAATACCGTGATACCATAATATAAGTACACAGAGTGATGGGTTACTTACAGCAATACCGTAATACCATAATATAAGTATACAGAGTGATGAGTTACTTACAGCAATACCGTAATACCATAATATAAGTATACAGAGTGATGAGTTACCTACAGCAATACTGTAATACCATAATATAAGTACACAGTGTGATGGGTTACCTACAGCAATACCGTGATACCATAATATAAGTACACAGAGTGATGGGTTACCTACAGCAATACCGTGATACATAATATAAGTACACAGAGTGATGGGTTCCTACAGCAATATCGTGATACACACGACGATCGTGGGTGCCGACACTGCGAAACACGATGTGTATGAACGTCACTTCGGGCCCTGTATGGGCAATTAATCGGCTGAAAGGGCAACTCGTTCGGAGATCCACCCGGCTAGCAACGATCCCCCACCGAATGGCCGTTTTGGTCGTTAGAGTGCCCAAACACGGCACGATTGGCCGGCCGAAACTCACAGCAATAAGTGATACAATAGTAAGAGGATTCATTGTTGTTTTTATAAGGTCTCTACATTATTGTAGTATTCTGATTCTCACCCTATACGTGTGACCCAGACAGACGTTATTGCAATAGAAATGCATAATATGGAAAATGAACAGACAGATAAAATGAAAACTCAAGGAATAACTGGGAGGATTTTAAGACGCGCCGGGTAAGGTATGAATAATAACCTATAGGTTCTGGTATGGGAACGACACTCTTTGAGGTCGGGATTGGGGGGATATTTCTAATCATGGATTTTATGTTACCCTTGGCGGTGTTTTTAAAATGGATTCTGTGATATTCATCATTATTCTTCAAGGAGTTCTGACCTTTCTACCTTCCTTTGATTTTACATAAGTGACAATTTCATTTGTTAGAAAACAAGACAAGCTATGGCTGAGACAGCTGTCAATGGCCTATACCTTAACGACAAAACTAAATCCAGGCGCTGTTAAACAGAATTAGCTACATGGTGTACAAATCAGACAAGACAAGAGATTATTGGCAGAATTAAAGGTTTTGTTTATCCAGTTCATCCACATAGGACACTGATGACACATTCAAGTAAATGTATCATCAGAATGGTAGGATGTGGAAGGGGAGAAGGAGAAGGAGCGTATGACCGTAAATCTCAGTCTATCTATCTATCAACATCTATCTATCTATCTTCTATCTATCTATCTATCCTCTACATATCAATCTATCTATCTACTCTATCTATCTATCTATCTATCTATCATCTACATATAGCTCTACATAGCTATCATCTCCATCCATAATTTCTGTCGTCTGTCTGTCTAAGGTTATATTTGCATCTCTACCATAATGGTAGAGGGATGAGGGTATATGAACTGACAGGAGTCTATAGACTATCTATCTATCTATCTATCTATACTATCTATCTATCTAATCTAGCTATACTATCTATCTATCTATCTATCTATCTATCTATCTATCGTCTGTCTGTTATCTTCATTATACTATCTGTCTCTCTTTATATCTATCTATACTATCTATCTATCTATCTATCTATCTATCTATCTATCTATCTATCTGTCTGTCTATCTGTCTATCTATCTATCTCTCTATCTATTATCTATCTTTATCTATTATCTATCTATCTATTATCTGTCTGTCTGTCTGTCTGTCTGTCTGTCTGTCTGTCTCTGTTTGTCTGTCTCTCTGTCTGTCTATCTATCTATCATCTACTCTAACACTATCATTATCATTCTACTATTCTTGGAAGGGGTATATGGGACTATAATCTATTTTATAATCTATCTGGCTGCTGTCCTGTCTAGATAGATAGATAGATCTATTTATCATCATCTATCATCTCATCTATATCTATCTATCTATACATATCTACTATCTATCTATCTATCTCTCTATCTATTATCTATCTACCTGTCTATCTATCTATCTATATCGCTGTATCTATCTATCTATCTATCATATACTATCATACGATCCATCATCTATCTATCTATCTATCTATCTATCTATCTACCTCATCTATCTATCTATCTATTCTATCTATTATACTATCTATCATCTATCTATCTATCTATCATCTAATCTACCTGTCTCTATCTATCTATCTATCTATCTATCTATCTATCTATCGATCTTCATCTATCGATATCTCATCACGACTCTATCATCGATTATCTATTTATCGGATCTGCGAGCTATCTATCTATCTATCTATCTATCTATCTATCTATCTATCAAATCAAATCAAAAGACCTTAATTGTCAGAATCAAGTTACACTTTAATTTAAGGGATATAAAGTAGTTCAGCCTTAAGGGGCCCATACACGGTGCAATGAAATTGGTCGATGAACTACAGACCAGATTTAAATTGGAAACGATCGTCATACAATCAGACATAAACAAACAAAATAAAATTGTTGCCATTTGCTGTGCACAATCTGGCATTAATAGGCAGATATTATTGTGTAAGATGTAGATTGTTGCAGAATAGAATGTGCTACTAGAAAGCAACCAATTCACCATATATGGGCAGATTTCATTGTTGCCGATAGTGTAATGTGGCGGAAATGACGAACGTACAAAGCACATTTTGGGGTTAAGGTCTCAAATAATAATGAAGAATGAAGTAATTTACGATTGTGTTTGCTGTTTTTTCTTTCATATGTTATTTGCTAACGAATCTTGGTGTGTGTTCGTACATCAAATAATGCGCCTGTTATTATGTGTACCACATCACACATTGCCATCATAAACAAAATATACACTCTCTGGTCTCACACCTTCCAGACTGTGAGCTCTGCTTTTTCCAGAAAGTTATTATTTGACACTCCAGGATTGAGTTGGCAGACATTTGTTGGACAATCATCCATACACATAAACAATTTCGTTGTAGCAGATAAAAATTTTCCGTCCTGACCGATCACCTTCAGATTCAATCAGATCTTCTCAATTTAATTGCACCAGACTTTATCTATACCATTAATGATACAATTGATGTACAATCGTGGAGTTTGTACGACAGTCGTACAACTAAATTGCACCGTGTATGGGCCCCTTTAGGACTGGTGATCCCGGATCCAACACGGAACCCCTCTGTTCCGGAATCCGAACAACAGGGCGGATTGTTCGAATTTCAGACCGAATTTTCGAGGGTTATAAAATGTACAAGCTTATTTTCAGTAACACTAAATAATAACCTCAAACGTTCAATAATCCTCAAAAAGACGATCGGAAATTCGAAAGTAGTTTCCTATCGTATTTTCGAGGGTTATCAAACGCTCAAGATTTTTTTCGAGGGTTACCAAAAATAACCTTGTACATTCGTTAACCCTCGAAAATGTATTCCGAACCCTTGAAAGTACGTTCCGATTTCGGATCTTCAGGTTTTTCCCAAGATCCATAAATCCGAAAACAGTTAAGAAAGGATAAAGAGATACCTGGAAAGTAGTATGACATTGAGTTCATTTATACCCTGTTGTATCATATATCATTTATCTATCTATCTATCTATCTATCTATCTATCTATCTATCTATCTATTAATTTATCCGTCTATCTATCAATCATATATCTATGAATTTATCTGTCTGCCTATCTATATCTATGTCTATCTATCTATCTATCTATCTATTATCTATCTATTTATCTGTCTATCATATATCAACCAATGTATTTATCTATATATCTATCTATCTCTATCTATCTATTTATCTATTCTATCATATTTCTATATGTATATCTATCCATTTATCTGCCTGTCTGTTTATCTATCGATCATATATCATATATCTATCAATTTATCTGTCTATCTATCTATCTATCTATCTATCTATCTATCTATCTATCTATCTATCCATTATCTATCTATCTATCTATCTATCTATCTATCTATCTATCTATCTATCTATATTTCTATTATCTATCTATCTATCTATCTATCTATCTCTCTATCTATCCATTCATTATCTATCTATCTATCTATCTATCTATCTATCTATCAAATCAAATCAAATCAAATCAAATCAAATCAAATCAAATAAAAAAGAGCTTTATTGGTAGGATCAATTTACAGTTTGACATTGCCAAAGCAAACAAAAAATACTAAAATAATAAAACATGTTAGGTTTTAGTCTTTAAGTCAATTGGGGAAGGATAAAGAGATAATTGGGCAAGTAGTCCTTGGACATTGAGTTCATTTATGCTCCTCTCAGTCTGTGACATGCCATTACATAATGTGCCCCAACTGTGGCTTCCTCCTCTCCATATAGAGTTTTCTCTCTCCATCTAAGCAGTTGAAGTCTGGGATAAAGTCCGACAGCATCTTGAAATGGGGGTCCCGTATTTCTTTGTATTTGGGGCAGTGTAGAAGGAAGTGGGTCACATCTTCTATGGTTCCCTGGTCACAGTGCTGGCACAGTCTGTTCTCTCTTGGTTTATATGTCTGTCTGTGTCGGCCAGATTCTATTTCTATCTATCAATCATCTATCATCAACCTATGATCTATCTATCTATCTATCTATCTATCTATCTATCTATCTATCTATCTATCTATCTATCTATCTACCTATTATCTATCTATATATCTATCTATCCATTATCAATCTATCTATCTATCTATCTATCTATCTATCTATCTATCTATCTATC
>CM033473.1:29625908-29666385 GCA_019447015.1 Hymenochirus boettgeri | reverse complement strand
TATCTATCTATCTATCTATCTATCTATCTATCTATCTATCTATCTATCTATTATCTATCTATTATCTATCTTATCTATCTATCTATCTATCTATCTATCTATCTATCTATCTATCTATTATCTATCTATTATCTATCTATCTATCTATCTATCTATCTATCTATCTATCTATCTATCTATCTATCTATCTATCTATCTATATATATATTGCGTTCTTTACTGTTCCTTTAAAAGGGCGAAATCACCCCGAGATCTGCTATAAAAGAGAACAATGTATCATTTTTCTCTTCCAGGGATTCCACTTAAAGGAAACAGATTCTCCAGTAAAAGAGAACAAAGGATGGACTGGCAGCGCACTCACAGCTGTTTTGGGGGAAAGAAAGGGAAGAATGAAAAAAAAAAAAGGCTTCCTGTTTCTTTAAAGCTGATCTGTGTGGTTTGTGGCCATGGGAGTGAGGCAGGCTCCTTGCAGCAGGCGGCTCACTGACTGATCTCACTAACAGGGGCTTCTGTGTAAGCTGAGGCTAAACAAACACAGATGGAGTTTTCAGTTTTGCATTCAGTAGAAATGCTGGCAATGCAGGGGTAGGGGCTTCACATGTCACAGTGAGAGAGGGAGACAGCACCAGGGCTCCTCTATACACACAGCTGGACACTGGGCACAGATCAACTTCATTACACATTGCACTGACAGCAGGACCCAGGTGGTGGTGGAGGTGGATAACACAGAATCTTCTCTCTCTCTTCCCACACATTTCCTTCTCCTGCCATGAAGAACCTGCAGGTTGTGGAAGAGAAACCCTGGAGGGGTCACCACTGCATCAGGGAGATCAAGAGGCTGAAGAGGAAGAGCAAGGGGGACGAGCCCATCAAAGAGGTCAATGACTTGAAAAGTTTCAAAGTGGACCAGAACTCAGCAGAACCAGGTGGAAGGACAGGGCAAGCTGCAGAGCTGCTGGGGGTGGGCAGGGGTGATCATGGGTTGGGGGGCGATGATGCTTTGGACCTGAGGAATAATAATGGGAGGAAGAAAGAGTTAATGCAACCCAGGGTGGTGATTTGCCCCCCCAGGCCACCGCTAGAGACTCCCTACTTGCCAGTCTCCCAGGCTCCTTACAGCCCAGACCCAGTAGAATCGCCTAGGAAAATGCTGGGGGAGACAGCAGGCGTCACTTCAGAGATCAAAGCCATTCAGCAGACAAGGAGGCTGCTGGCCAATGCCAGGGAGAGGACCAGGGTGCATACAATCAGCGCTGCCTTTGAGGCACTCAGGAAACAGGTATTCAGATTCTCTCTAATCCCTCCCCCATATCAGTCTCCATTTACACTCACAGGTAAGCCCACCTGATTGTACTTAGATTGTAAGCTCTTCGGGGCAGGGATCTCTTTCCTAATATGTCAAGGTACACCACACTTATATGTATGTATTCTACACCTTTGAAACTTTATTTATGTAAATTTAATTTATCTGTATAATGGATTGCACTTATTCCCTGGTTTGCATATATTATAATGTACAGCGCTGCGTACCCAAGTGGTGCGATATAAAGAAAATTATACATACATACATACACCTGGGCTACTCTAACCCAGGGCTGAACTAGACACTTGGCTGAGGCTGCTGGGAAATCCAGTTCAGTTAGAAGAGGTGCAGTCTGGGACCATTCATAAAATAACACTTGTGGATCAAAAAGTTTCAATCTGTATTCCCAACTTGCAGCCATTGTGGTAATTTCTTTAAAAAACTTTAACTCCCGGCAGCCCACAAAGACCAAAATGTTGTTGGGAGTTTGTGACACACAGTGTGAACATATATCAGGTTTATAGAAGGTTGTCACTGAACTCATATGAAAACTACAGGGTGCTAGGGTAAGTACAAGTTCACTAAATACAATGCTGTATGGCTACATTGAAATCAGTACAGCCTGCATCATGAGATGTCAATCTTATGTTTATCCCACATTGACAGCGTTGTACGAGTAGGTTGTCAGGGCTTTACTTATGTATTGGCTGTTATTTCACTGTTCTGTCTTATGGAATATTAATATGTCAATGATTTGTTATCCAGCACTATTTCGGATCTGCATTGCACTGGGTGCTAATTGCTTCCGACATGGGGAACTTCTGTAACCTCTGAGCTCCTGACTGTCTCCACTGTCCGTCAATGTATGGGTATATATATTGTATTGTATATGTAAATATTTATATTACTTTATCTGATCACATCAAAGAGCTTACAATCTAAGCACCGTAGATTATGAAACGCAAAACTGTTGAGAAATATGCCATGAAGGATAATGTCCCTGTGTGTGCCAGGAAAGGAGAATGTGGGAACTTTAATAGACCAAAGGATCTTTACCTGTGTGGGAGTGTTAGAGAGATTCCCACATTTACACACAGGCAGAGTTAAGGAGAGAAACACAATCTAAAGTTCCATCCATTGCTGATTCTCTCATTTTCCTTCTCTGGCTCTTCCTCTTCAGATCTACTTATTTCTTTTCCATTATCTTCCACTTCTCCCCTTCCCCTAAAGGTTCCCATAAACGCCACAACACTTCTAGTGGAATAGATACGGACCAGACAATAAAGTGATTGTTGTGTGTATGGCCACATTCTCATCCCTTGTCCTCTACAACTCCCTTTCTTCTTTTTTATACACTTTTCTCCTGTTCCACTTCTGTTCACCTTTCACATCTCTTTCTCCTCCCATTAAAGGTGGTCATAAACACAATGACATCACAAGGTCTGATCTCTCACACATACATACGACATCACAAGATCTGATCTCTCACACATACACTGAATGACATCACAAGATCTGATCTCTCACACATACATACAATGACATCACAAGATCTGATCTCTCACACATACATACAATGACATCACAAGATCTGATCTCTCACACATCGATTGTGATATTGTATGATTGTTATCGGTCCAATTTAATTCTTTAAACATGTCCGATAAGTAAAAAATTGATCCACCATCATACAATCTGCCACACACAATTGATAGTCACATGATATCAAAATATATTGTGTGTATGGGCACAGTCCCAGTTATTATGGAATAATATAGGGGTTTAGTATCCAATCTGCTATTTCAGATGCTGATGTTGCCATTAATTAAAGCCATTCACTAATATATATAAAATAGGTTATTTTAAATTGACTATAACTGGAAACTATAATTCTTCCCAACCACCACTGTATTATTTTTTTGTTGTCTTATATTTCAGCTGTCAATCAAGTTCCTTGCTCTCAAAAACTATTCTTCTGTGAGTAGTTTTACTGTAGCTGTAATGGTGATAGAGTTTTGACAGTTGGAATGCTGTATGCTGTGTGCAGGCTTGACAGTTGGATTGTGGGAAAAAAGTCAGGTCGGATGGAAGTGGGAGTGGTTAAAAGAGGGAGGGGGATACTGCTCCTTAACAAATTGTGTACTGGATTGAAGGCATGCAGCAACACACGCAAATCAGAGCAAGTGCTACTTACATGTATTCAATTATAGATTAAGATAAGGCAAAGTCATTTTTTCAGTATAGTGTCCCTTTAAAACCTGCCTACCCCACACAGATGATACAGACAGACCTGTGCTATTAAATGTGCCATTAATACAGATAAGGACAGAAGCCACATTAGAACATGCTGAGAACTTTCCTTATACTTTATATTAGGTTAATGCTTGGTAGAGTATGTCAGTAATGATGACATCATTGTAGGTAACTACTGTAGGTTAGCCTCTTAGTGTGTGTGTGCGCATCCTGCCTGTCACTGTCCAGAGCATCATTTTAACTGGATGAATTGTCCAATTAAATTTGAAAAGGATCAAATATACCTGATGATACGGAGAAGTGCTGGGGTTTGGATTAAGAGATGTACTGATCAATAAACCAATTAGTATATTGTGGAATGTTTGCCAACCCCTTAATCCTTACCTCTGTCAAATACAATATAAACACAACAATTTCTTTGTAAGCTTTCTCAGTATTTACATGGATCAAATTAAGATTAAAATATTGGCTTTTAATTGAAAAATACTTGGATGAATGGATAGAGGTAGAAATATAAATTACACAAGGCACATTGATTTCAGAGAGGGTCAATGGAAAGGATGCTGTAACATGCATTGTGGCTATTCAGATATCTGTGTAATTATTACAGGAGACATCACATTCCACCAGGTAACAACTCAGTACCCACATGGCATTCCAAAACCACCTTTGGAATTATAATGGCTATGGGCTATGTGGTTGCCATGGTCCATTAGGCTAAGTATGCATGAGACAATATTTCGGCCCAATTAAATGGCCACTTTGTACCCTTAAGGCAGAGATGGGATTCTCCCTTTATCCCCTGTTTCACATAGACCTATAGCTCTTCAGTTCCGGAAACCATCTGATGACACTTTCTAGTGAATAGGTCATTAGTGGCAGAAGAGATTGATTTATGGCTGGCTCCTCAGTTACAATAACAGGTTTGCTATGTCCTCCCTTTCTTTCTAAGGCCTACAATAGAAAGCAATACATGATTTGTGCCCCCATTCTGTGGAGAGCATCACATTACAGGCAGGATTATGGAAATCTGGGGTTAGTAACTCCATTAAGTTGGCAAAGTGCAGTGGGAATTCCTTTCTGCTTAGAAATAGCAACACCCTTCCATGATCATTAGCGGTACCTTCAGTACTTTATTATTATGCACACTGGTTGTCTCAAATGATTTACTATATTAGTAGTACATTGATCATAGGAAATGGCATCTCAAACATCAAGCACAAATGAGAGCCTCAGTTAGAATTCATTCCATCAGTGCAGTATTTATTAGAAGATGTTGCACTACATGTTTCAGACCCATAGGGTCCTTCCTCAGGTGTAAATGGCATCTCAGTATGTTGGAAGACTGTAATGTTATCATCTTAGACAAAGAAGAAGACTGGTTCAAAGGTGATGTAAAGGAAGGACAATTCCAAGCATGAATAAAGAGATCTATTGTCTGTTTTGACACCTTATTCTATGAGTTATGTCTTACCTTCCATTCTTCAGTAAAACTTGCAGGAGAGGAGGAAGAATTACCCGCAGATCGATCCAACGCTGCTCAAAGACTTTGACGCGCCCCCAATCCTTAGCACTGTGCGTGCAAGCGCACAACGCGTGAAGGAGCGTGGATGTGTTAGAAAAGCCGCCACTGGATAGATCCGCGGGTAAGTTCTTCCTCTGCCACTGCAAGATTTACTGAAAAACGGGAGGTAAGACATAACGCATTTACCTCCTGTTCTTCAGTAAAACAGTAAAAAGTAAAGTTAAAAAAAGCAATGGATATACCCTTTTAAAATTAACACATTTAAAATCTACAGGGCTAACTAACAGTTTATTTAATGTCCACCCTTAAAACAAAACAATGGTGACTACCATTATATATGGAAATATTGACCAGCCTTTGATACATCAAAGGAAGAAGTAGC
Source organism: Hymenochirus boettgeri (assembly GCA_019447015.1). Taxonomy (NCBI): domain Eukaryota; kingdom Metazoa; phylum Chordata; class Amphibia; order Anura; family Pipidae; genus Hymenochirus; species Hymenochirus boettgeri. The sequence goes on along the minus strand of CM033473.1, from coordinate 29,660,922 downwards.
AACTATAGGTTGTGTTTTGCCTGTAGAGAGAAATGGCCAACAGGTGAGAACATTGAAATGGATTTACTTTTTATCTATTCTATCAAAGCGTCTGCCTTTTTAAAATATCTTATTATTATAATATCTAGTGATTTCTATACTGTATAGTTATAACAATATAATGATACACATGGGACAAAGACCATTTGATTGACAGAACATCATGGTCTTATTGGCTGCTAGCTACTTGTCAGTATCATGTGATTATTCCACAACGTCCTTGGCTTAACATTTTTCTTTTCATACGGATCACCCTACAGAATGAGGATTAGAGTAGGAGCTTAAATATACCTGAACATGTTACAGGGTCTTAATATTAATAATCTCATTTAATTAAACCTTTGTAATAAAGGTAGATTGAGATTATGTAGTCAGCCAAGGGGGTAGTCACCAAGGTCAGTGTTCCAGACTAAAGATGTTCGAAACTAGTGAGCTCCGTTCCAAAAACAGATTTTCAAGAGTCTAAAAAGGGACCCATAGAAGTCAATGGGAGTGAAAAAAGTTCTGATTAAAGGTGAACTAAACACAAATTTTTATACTCTACAATCTGAAAATATCCCCTGTAAAAATACCAATAAACTACTACAGTACATTAAATAGCATTAAAGTAAATGTAACCCCAAGAAGAACTGGATGAAATAACTGTGTATGTACAGTGACTGGCCACACCCCTGACCTCAGTCACATGCTCCCTTGCCTAATTTGTCCTATAAAAGTTAGCTAGAGGCTACTAGTGGGTGTGACTAACTGAACCAACTGTAACAGGTTCCTGCAATATCTAAGTACTAAGCATGTGTAAAGAACACAATGGTCAGTGATTTCACTGTGTAATACTGGTTAGAAACCCCATCTTAGAAAGGTAAATTTCCATATCAAAAAGCAACCATATCAAAATGAGAGGAGGGGCGCAGATTACAGCTTTTATATGAAGGTGCTCTTTCTTCTGAAAGAGTGTTGTTCCGAGGCTTTAGTTGTCCTTTAAGTGTAAATAACAATTGTAAGTTAAATGGCCCAAGGACCTGGGTAGTGGTCGGAGGTGCGGTGGAACAGGTATTTTCGAGGTTCAGCATCACATTTTTGAAAATGTTCAAATACTCAAAATTGAGGGCTCGCATATTTACTATTTCTCCAGTATTTGGAATTGAGGTTTCCATATTCAGAATCAAGGGTTCACATATTCCATATTTTAAAATTGGCCTGTATAGTCTGTAATTTCCTAATATTTGATTTTGAAAATTCAATAATCCTAGAATGTTCGATTTGGAAAATTTAGTCATTATCGAAAATCCGGGAAAACCTGCCAGTTCCGTCAGAAGTTTGGAACCAGGTTTGACTCTGAACTGGAACCTATTCTACACATGGAATGCAATGATTTCACCATAATAGAAACAAGGGCTGTAATCAATAATAAAAAAAGATTAATATGAACACAGTGGCTAATGAACAAGGTTTGCCCAGTAGGACAGTAACCCATTGAGATGTTTAATTATTCTAATAGTATAAGAACCAATGGGGTTATTCAATAAAAGTTCTTATCATTAAAAATGGTGCTAATTTTGCCTCAACCAATCAGATGTAAGCTTTCAAATGTTAAATAACATCTGATTGGTTGGGGCAAAATTAGCACAATTTTTATCGATAAGAACTTTTATTGAATCTCCCTGCAAGTTTGTACAAATAGAGAAATGTTCTTGCCACCAGTAGAATACATAGACATGATAACCTAGTAATAGCTTTAGGGTGCTCAGTGGACTTGTAACTCTGTGGGCTACCTGGGGCAGGAAGGTTGGATTCATTATTCCTACCTCCAAATAATATTGTTTTGTTGAGAAGCTACAGCACATACAGTTTTCATCTGCCAGGTTAGTGCATCTGGCAGAAGCAGCTTTCCTCATGCTGCCGCTACTCATAGTAATGATATTGGGAGGTAGAAAGGAAGCCTACCTCCCTGCCCCAGGTACTTTTTATTTTAACTGATTTTTTTTAAAAAAAAACTTTATATGCACTATATAGTTCTCCTTTAATAATTACTGACCAATTGGAATACATAACTTCCTTCCTATGGCCTCATTGGCCAAAGAATTGTGTGGGCTGGCAACTGGAAAATGATCAGAGTATTTATTTTATGACTTTCACTTCTTTCACTTTATCATTGAAATGAAGGGTCATTGTGCCATGAGTCTTGCGATATAGAGGTTCGGCTTAAGCTGCCATGAATCAAGGCAGCTTATGGTTACAATAAATTCAACCACATTACCTGTATTCAACATGGAAATAAAGGTACCCACATTAGCAAAAAAAAAAAAATGATTGACTGTAAAGGCAAAATCCCCTCATCAGAAAGTCATATATCTTTAGTGCAAAACCTGGCATGTTGATTCCAGATTTGATTCTCGAAAGCAACCCATCTTACATTGGAATAGCATATCATCCTCCAAAAAGAAAATAGCTACCATTGCTACTCTACACAGATGATAAAGCTACAAACAAATCTAGGAATTCTTAGTGTTTCTTTATCCTAAGCATTTGGAACTCCTGCGTGTACAGTATGTTGGGATTACCAAACTGTACGGTGTAATAATTATGGCTCTTATCATTTATAATGCAGAGTCTACTGGTTGCAGTAAATAAAAAAAAAACAAAATCTATCAACTTTAAAGAAATGTTTTTTTTTATGGAAATGATGTCATGAGGTCTAAACTATTTAAAACTGAACATTTATATGAACCTTCTGGAAGATTTTTGGCATGGCGCTCTGCAGAAACAAAGAGACAGTTTAGTTAGACTGAGTGTTCCAAAGGACTTATCTTCCTCAAGCCAACTGCTTTCCCGTTGGGACTTAAGAATATTTTAACTCCCAGAACAAAAATAAACCTTATGAAATAAAAGATAGGGAAATTCAGCAGCTTATTATGGAACAAAGTAGAGTCAGCTCTATGATCCCAAGAGCAGCCCCATAAAAAGCAGTTTTTGGAAAAACAACATTTTTGTGTGTGTGTAATTTATTTTTCTATTTCGTTATCCATGTAAAAAGCTTAAATGTTCATCCCTGCTACTGAAGCAAAGATATAGTTGGAAAATTGGAAGAAGCTATGTTTCCGTGGGATTTCTTGACAACTTGACCCTTTTTTTTGTGTGGAAAATGAAAAGTTTTAAATTCAGTAGGAATAGGAAATGGAATCCACTATGGGGTCAGTGGTGGCTCCAGTTTTTTAGCAGTGTTCTATCCAGCAGACATCTGCAAAGAATCCCCAATGATAAAAATAACAGAAGGATTTCACATTAGATTTATTTTGCCAAAAGAACTAAACTGAGATCTTACGTGTCGATATATAAAACCAGTTGGAAAAATGTTCCAAACTACAAAGGAATAGCTTTAAAGAGAGTGTGAATGAAATTATGTATTTATATTAAATGGATCTAGTTGGATAACAACTATGAGATGGGAGTTACAGGTTTTACAAACTTTAATTGGACTTAGATCATTGTATTTTTCTGAATTTAAATCTCTGCTCCATGCATTTGTGATGTGACTGTTACGGGTAATACAGAATGCTATGTTTGAATTTTTACATATTTCTATAGCTTTAGGCGACACCCTGGGGGCCTATTTAAAATAGAGGCTAAGATGTGTTATGCCTTTTGCGGCATTCTCCAGGGAGCGGTAGGTATGTGAGTCTGTTGGACAGGAATACATGTAATGTTTGTACTAGCTGGATAACCCCAGAGTGTCCTGCTAGAGAGTTCTTATTTGTGGACCTGAAATGGGATTTTGTTTTTGCCTTGTTGATTCTGAACGTCACCTGAGCATAGTAACATGGGAAAAATATTAAGGGTGTCCCTTTACAAAGGATCCTCAAGGATTTGTTGGGTTCTACCACCAGTAACTGCAAGTTCACAAAACTAACTTATAACCCATGTTTTGTCAAATGTATGTTGTGAGAATTTCTAAGGCAGGCAGGTCTGCATCTGGGTAATTGGACTGGAATGTGGCATCTTGTGTTCAGATAAGTCCCCATGGGAAATAAAGGATGAACGAATTGTTCTGTGTCTTATCTCTGATTTGTGTGTAATAAAGATACATTTGACCTTGTGCTCAGAAATTCATACAGGGTATAGAAAACCTGGATAAATCTATCGTTCATAATACTGCCGTGCAAATTGCCTGCCACCTTTTAGTTCTTAATAACATTTTTTTGTCCTTGATAATACTTGTATTTTGGAACGAACTTATCAACATTGCCGAAATTTGCAGGACAGTCGTAACTTTTAAACTTCATTGCAATGGCCTAAAATCCACAGTAGGGGGAGCAGTGGAATGTAAATGAAATTATTTACTGTCTGCAAGTTTAGACCTTCACGGTGATAGGTTGTAGGTGGTAGGCCAACCTACAGGACAGAATCAAGAGCCATAATTTTAAAATAAAATTCTTTGTTTGTTCGAATGATGTTCAGTGCAATGCCATTCGGCCTATGGATAAAAATAAGAGCCGAGGAGGAGTAGGAATGCCCCATATTTCATTTGTTGCAAAATGGAGGTAATTGTTTAGAAGGTTTGTGGGAGCACTCAGAGGGCAAAAGGACAGCTTCATATTATGGAAGTGCTACTAATATGGCCAGTACATTTATGCAAATATAATATGATCAATGCATGTTCCAGAGAACCATATAACATCCTAGTATCTGTGGAAAGGGAAAAATACAGAGGTTTTTGTTATATATTTATGGTCATATAAAGGAAAAGCCTTCCAACTATGTCAAGGTAACCCCTTTAATTAAAGGGACTGTTTGATTAGTCTGCTACAACATAGACATGTATGATTTCCCAGAAGAGGCATTGGGAAATAAACCTGGTGATTTGGTAGACAATCTCATTGGAACATAAAATTAAAAGGGGCACTCCCCAATATTATGGTCTTTGATCCAATACTGTTGAAGTTTAAAGTTATAACTTTATTCAATAATATAAAAAAAATAGTTTCTTAATCAACAGAAAAATATCACATTAGCATTAAACCATAAAAAGAGAATAAGTTTCACCTCTATCCCTCTCTGTTAGTGGTTGTAATGATGTTTATTATGGTAAGATGTCTCCTGAGATGTTTGCAATCAAGCAGACTGATTGATGGCAATTAATGTATTGATGTAGAGTCTTTAAACATTAAACCCCATTTCTTTGCAGATGAGCTGTTGAATGTTAGGGGTAGAGTGATATACATCAGTTAGCGCCTTGAATCTTACATTTTTCTTCCTCTAAGCAATACCAAAACATTTTTGCATTCCATGGCTGGATGGGGTGGAAAGAGTGGGGGGGTCGATTCCCAGCTGACGGAAATAAGTCTTAATAAATAAGCAGATGGAATCAGAGTGGGAGGAATGTAGCGATTGGGTTGGAGGCCAAGTTTGTAAGCAGTAACTGAGGTGGCTACATTTCATAATGGGGGTGTATTTATCAAACTCAAGAAGGAATCAGTTCAAGCTAAATCACAGTTTTTTCCTGTCTTCTAGCCCAGAAACTGCTAAATGAAGAAAAATATGATTTGTCTTTTTAAGTAATTACTAACCAAAGATATACCTTTGTAAAATAAGTAAAATATTCCACTATATCAAGAACTGCATGTATTATATCTTATTGGATGTCTTGTCTCTATCTATCTGGGTGAAGCAAACTGAGCATGTCAGAGTCAGTGGCTTGGGGAGTAGGTGGGATAGTAGTGTTGATGTAACTTTGGTTAATCAGCCATTAATTCTGGGCTGTGTTTTATTGTTTTATATTAAACTTTTCCCATAAATAGCACCACTGACTTTATTAAGTGACATTTACATTCAGTGTGCTTATATTTACAATATTAATCACTTTTTTGGATTTGGTTTTCTAAATTTTACTTTTTTTTCCTTTTGTTGCAGGTCCCATGTTATTCTTATGGACAGAAGCTGTCAAAATTGGCCATCCTGAGAATAGCCTGCAACTATATCCTCTCCTTAGCCAAGCTGGCTGACCTTGATTATAGCGCCGATCACAGCAACTTGAGTTTCTCAGAGTGTGTAGAGCAATGTACAAGAACCTTACAGTCAGAGGGGCGGTCGAAGAAAAGGAAGGTACGTAAACAGAAACATAGTTCGGTTTGTAAAAAGTTATGTAATAAATTGTATTACCTCCTGGTGGATTTAAAGATGGCGCATGTGACAAATAAGCACACACATAAGCAATGGTGCCATTTCCGTCTCTTTCTGAATGCGTAATCTAGAATTGAGTCTGGAGGCAAGTGCAGAAAATTAAAATATTAATTAAGGAAGATGATGTAGCAGTCTGGCACCCTGGATTGGTGTATTAAACTTTCTAAAATTTAAAGGCTAATTATACCCAGAAAACAAGATTTTAAAAAAATAATCAAATACTATCATTTACTGGGAGGTAGGGATACCTACTTCCTGTTCTTACTTACAAACCCCGTAAACTGTAATGAAAGATCGCCACAATGATAACTCTCTCCTGAAACCCGGAGACATTTCTTTTAACACGTTAGATGAGGTGGCTACCATGCTGAATAGCTGGTCAGTATTTACTTTGGAAGCATGGTGCAGGCTGCATAAAGATTTTGTGGAGTGTAGCTGCCTCCTCATAAAGTAATACAAGCTCGTTAACAGCTTGCACACGTGCAGAGGAGACAACTTGATCAGCAGTAGTCAATCATTGGCCGTGGTGTCATCTGTCATGGCCATGATTGACTGCTGTACCCAGAAGATGAAGAATTGAATTTCTATCTTCATTAACATCTGAGAGGAAAGTCACTATTGTGATCTTGTGGTTTTTGAGGGTGGGGGAGGTAAGTGTGAACAAACCTTGTGTATTATAATAAACAAGGGGACAATTTTAAGTACAAACTCTGGATTGAAAGGCTGCACAAAGCTCTATAAATGTGCATGTCTGCGTGTGCTGTAAGTTTTAAAACCTCAATCAAGAGGCAGCTAATCAGTGCTGATTAGATCGGCTCACAGGTGAATCAAACCAAGAGGCAGCTAATCAGCACTGATTAGATCTGCTCACAGGTAAATCCAATAAAGAAGCAGCCAATCATAGCTGATTAGATCTGCTCACAATTGAATCAAATATAGAGGCAGCTAATCAGTACTGATTAGATCTGCTCACAGGTGAATTGAATCAAGAGGCAGATAATTAAAACTGATTTGATCTGCTCACGGGTGAATCCAATCAAGAGACAGCTAATCAGCGCTTATTAGGTCTGCTCACAGGTTAATCCAATCAAGAGGCAGATAATTTATCTACCTGTCTATCTACCTGTTAATCTGACAATCTATCTATCTATTTATATTATCTATCTATCTATTATCTATCTATTGATCTATCTATCAATCAAATATCTATCTATATATTTATCTATCTTTAGTTCTACCTGTCTGTCTATCTGTCTATCTATCTAGATAGCTAGCTATCTAGTATCTACCTATTTCTCTATCATCTATCTATTTATCTATCCATTTGTCTGTCTATCTGTCTGTCTGTCTATCTGTCTGTCTGTCTGTCTATCTATCTATCTATCTATCTATTTATCTATCTTTCAGTATAACTTTAGGTTTGTTGTGGAGTTGTTAGTTAACTCCGTCAGGTCTACCTGAAAATCTATAAAGGATTTTATTACCTCCCATATATCAGTAATTTGTATTTGTGTATAGAATGTATATTATTTGATATAATATCGTTCATATAATGATCAAGCAAGGCATTTGGTATTTGTCAATTGCAGAAGCGATAATTATCATCTTATTATCCCACAACTTATATGTGTTTCAAGTAGACGTACTACAACGTTTATCATAAAATTCATTAAATAACACATAACGTTTGGTCACATCGACAATTGATGTCAATTGTACTATATCGATCATACTGATCTAAATAAAGTTCACATCTAAATAATGTATGGCTATTATGTCTCTGGGTATCAGTCCGTCTTTCTTTCAATTGAACCCTGACACTAGTATAAGATTGGCCTATTACATAAGAAACTGGTTCCTGGACAAATGATAAAAAAACAAACTCAATCTTTTTTTTATTCTTAACATCATATGTAGTTTCTTCAAGCAGAAATCCTATTTAGAACTTGCTGTACTGACACCCACTCTCAGTCATCTGCTCTCCTTTACATGTATGTATGTATGTGTATGTTTATTTATATAGCACCACTAGGGGACGCAGCGCTGTACAATATAGAATACAAAACGTTGTACAAGGGGGACAGTAAATAGATAAATAAGTATCGGGAGGGAACTGGCAGGGACATATAGGGCCACCAGAGAAGAAATATAGGAAGGAGCAGCAGAGCGAAGGGATTTAAATGTTAAGAGAAGGATTTTGTAGATAATGCGTTGTTTAATGGGGAGCCAGGTAGATGTGTGGCACAGAGATTTAATTTCCCGATTGATAGAGAGCAAGACAATGCGTGTGTATCATCGACGTACAGATGGTAGTTAAAGCCAAATGAGCTGATGACTTCTTCCAGGGAAATAACATAGAGGGAGAACAGCAGAGGTCTAAGAACAGAGCCCTGCGGAACTCCAACATAATGAGGAACCATAAAACCAAACCACTGCATTATCTGCCTCAAAGTGGGCAGAAGATCTAAAACTAACAACTGCAAAATTAATTTGTATCTGAGTCTTGTTGGTGGGTAGGAAAGTTCAGTATAACATATAACAGATAGTGTATAACATATAACAGATAGGAGTATAACATATAACAGATATGAGTATAACATATAACAGATAGTGTATAACATATAACAGATAGTATATAACATATAACAGATAGGAGTATAACATATAACAGATATGAGTATAACATATAACAGACAGGAATAGTTAATCCTGATACATGAAATATTGGATCTAGAGTTGGTTCTAGTATTATTTTTTTGATACTAGAATATATTCTCTCTGTTGATTACTCTGTGCTTTAGCTCATTTTTTCTCTTGTGATGCTGTCTCCAATCACAGCTTGCAGTTAATGTACAGGATTGTTTTGTTTTGCTTTGGGGAGGTAGTTAAAACAGGATTCTGGGAGCTGTAGTCCAACAAAAACAGTGGCCAAACTTCAAGTAACAACCCATTTTTGGAATATATAAATGAAATATTGGCTTCATAGAGGATGACAGTGACAGTAAATCTAAGAAGATTGAAATGTCTGTATGTGAATTATGAGCAGACAGATATGTAAAAGAGATTCCACCTTATTTTACTTTATCACTTTGTTCAGCTGACAGTGCACCAGTATCAATCTGTTTCTTCTTTTTGTCTGAGCCCCATAGACAGTAACAATCTGGGGGAAAAAAAACACAAATTGCAAACTTAAACTTAATTAATAAATCATTATTTCCCTTTAACACTGAACCACTCAGATTAACGCTATAACTGGGATTAAGAGGGAAATATAGATTATCGTGGAGGCAGAAAAGGCTTTTTGGTTTCTATGCTGTTTGGATGGGAAGTTACAATATTTTCCTGTTAAAGGATTTGTGCACTGGGAAATTAGTTTTTTTTTAAAAGTTCCCATTACTGGAAACTATAATTCAGTATATATGAACTGTGTGGGGAACACCGGCAAGTAAAACTGACATTCGACATCTTGGATCGAATATCACATCTGTGTAATTTCGGGATGTTGTGTGGGTGGCCAGCTTTACTTTTTATTTCTGTGTATTGGTTCCCATTGGTTCACTCCCCTTTCCGAGTGACACACTTTGCACTTTCTAATTAACTTAAAGGGTATTTCCACCCCCAAAATGATAATTTAACCCACTACTGGCCCCACTGTGTAGTGTAGAAAAATCTTTATCTCACATCTCAAATCCAAATGGTTGCCTTGCAATGCCCCTCCAAAGTCCAGAAAACTGACCACCAGGAGCCTTGCAGAGGGGGAAATTGTTTCCGCCTCTGAGGCTTCCTCTGAGAGGTTTGTGGCATGCTCTGAGCAGCCCCCCTAACTCTTCCTCCCTCCCCCCAATTTTGGTTTCCCTCCCCCCCCATTTTGGTTTCCCTCCCCCTAGCACAAATCCCTTTTAATATGTTATAGTGCTAGCTCCACCAGCCCTAACCGCATTAATATTATTTGCAGAAAGTCCCCCGATCTTTACTTACCTTCCATCTATCCTACGCTGTTCTGAACTGCCGGCAGCCGTGTCCATGATTAGCGACCTCTCTGGAATGACAACATGACAGTTAGTTTTTTGAGTAGCCCATACTGAGGGTAATAAAGTTTTAAAAAATATCCTGAGCCCAACCTACACTTGTAGGTGATTGGCTAAGAAAGCTTGGGTACCACCCTGTGTCAGGGGTAGATAAGGAGATGCCCAAGAATAGAAAGCAGTTCATCATAACATCTTAAGAAACATCTAGCCAACCGGACGGACCATACATTGGCTTTCTTCAAGAACTATTATTTGGACTTTGTCACTTTTTCCATATTCGGATTTACAAGATTCCAGATGCCATTTACCCCTAAGTATTCCTTCTTTTACCCCATTCTATCCTCACTTGCGTGTTACCATTTTTAGGTTCAGTAAGTTAATTTAGCTTTTCTGCATATTTTGTTATGCACTCTTTTGTTACTTTTAATAAAGAATACAAAATCATTTATAGGCTAATTGTCTTATTCTGAGTATATCCCAAAACGAACCTGTGTCTCTGAAGTTACGCTACTATAGAAGAAGTATTGTTTAGGTATATATATATATATATATATATATATCATACTGAAGACTCGGAGCACACGCGGGATTTAGAACATTCAAAAAAGAATTTATTCACTCGTGGCAAACCACATCAACGCGTTTCGGCCATCTTGTGGGCGGCCGTCGTCATATATATAACCAGTAGTATATACGGCACACAGGTCTTCAATGCAAAGATTTCTTATTGTATCAACGTGCCATATGCATCAAACAAGCAACGTTTCGGAGCTACAAGCTCCTTTCTCAAGCTTATACAAAATGGCATCCGTATAAGCTTGAGAAAGGAGCTTGTAGCTCCGAAACGTTGCTTGTTTGATGTACATGGCACGTTGATACAATAAAGAAATCTTGCATTGAAGACCTGGGTGCCGTATATACTACTGGATGTATTTGGAAGGAGCATGCAGTGAGTCTTCCTTTATACTGGCACCAGGCAGCGTGTTTGGTGGTGTGCTGTGCTTTCTATAACACTATATATATATATATATATATATATATAAATTATATATATATATATATATATATATATATATATATATAGTAATCTCCGGTGTCCCGCACTCTCACCTTATGTTCCAGGTGCCGGTGCCTCCCGCGATTTACAATAGATGATTTCTAGAGAAGGAGCCCTCGTGGGACTTGTTACAAATATCGTGGTAAATTTATTGTATCAACGCGTTTCGGCCTTGTATCCTGAGGACGGAACATCAAGGCCGAAACGCGTTGATACAATAAAAGTTACCACGATATTTGTAACAAGTCTCACGAGTGCTCCTTCTCTAGAAATCATCTATATATATATATATATATATATATATATATATATATATATATATATATAAACTGAATAGAGTAATACATGTGGATAACCCCATAGATATATTTAAATAGGTCCTTCCCCATATTTTTAGGAAGGTGGTGGCAGCAAGTATATAGATATTAAGTAATATTAATTGTGTGCTGTATTGCTTTGTTCACTAAACACTCCTGGTCCATTCTGTTTCATCCGCCTGTCGGTTGATTGGAGTGTGTTTTCCGATAACTGATAGGTGGATAGGCGTCGCGGCCCGGAGGGTTCGTGACAATGGGCATCACATATTTGGATAACTTTTGCACTAAATCAGCTATATTTTAATCCTTTTTTAGTCCTCACCTAGATTATTAATCTATAAGTTATGATGGAACATAAAAGAGGATCACATGGACAATAATTTCCTACGTATACCATATATACTTAAGATTTTCATGCTTTAAAATTAGCCTGAAAACCTAACCTCGGCTTATACTAGGCTCAAGTCCTAATTTAGATCCAAATGCTGCAATTGTGGATTGTAACCAGTAGGTGGCTGTGTTAAAAAATCCTTCACCTGCATAGAAAGTTACAGGATCTGATCTGCCTTTACACTAATTCCTGCTTCCTGTAGTCAGGCTGCTGGACTCACTCAGCACTGTCACTGCTCATCTGGATGCTGTAAATCTGATGGGCCTCCTCAGTTTGGGGCAAAAAAGAGCTGCTAGTACAGTGCAAATGACAGCTTGAAACTACAACTCTCAGGTGACATTTTTAACTATTGGGGACAGATGGCCCTTTACTATATGGGGGTCAGAGGGCCCTTTACTATATGGGGGTCAGAGGGCCCTTTACTATATGGGGACCAGAGGGCCCTTTACTATATGGGGATCAGAGGGCCCTTTACTATATGGGGGGTCAGAGGGCCCTTTACTATATGGGGGTCAGAGGGCCCTTTACTATATGAGGGTCAGAGGGCCCTTTACTATTTGAGGATCAGAGGGGCCTTTACTCTATGGGAGTCAGAGTGCCCTTTACTATAAGGGGGTCAAATTTATAATTGATGGTAAGCTTAATTAAAAGTTTACTGAACCTTGCCACTCCTTATGTTTAGAATCTACAACTCCCAGCAACCAAAGCATGCTGGGAGTTGTAGTTTCCAAACATCTGGAGTGCCAAGGAATTGGGGGTTACTGGTACTGGATTTGGCTATTACTGTATGGGATTAATGTATGGGAATCCTGTTGGCAATTTAAAGGGCAACTTAAGCCACAAAACAATACTGAATCAGAAGGCAGTAATGGTCATAATTTCCTTGGCTTATTCTTGAGTAGGGATGGGCGGTTCGCGGATCCGAACCCGGATCCGCCGCGGATTTATCCCGTTCGCGAACGCCGGATTTTTCCAGATTTTCCGCCTTCCGAACTTCCGATTCGAGGATTTTTGATATTTTCGAAAATTTTCGAAATTATGAGTTTTCACATAATTTCGAAATTTTCGAAAATTTTCGAAAATACAAGGATTTCTCTTATTTTATACGTATTTTCGAAAATTTTCGAAATTACAAGGATTACTCATATTTTCAAAAACACATATTTTCGAAAATACTACTTTTCATAATTCAACAATCATTTCCAACTTTTTGAATTTTTCGACATCAATTTTTCCACCCAATTGATATTCCAAAGGTTTCTCCAGATCCATAAAATCTCTTTAAATTATGCTTGTTACAAGTCTTCATATTCTGCATCTAATTAACAAGGGGACAGTTCAAAAGTTTTACATAGCTTGAGCAGTTGACTCAAGTTGAGGTTTATATTGTGGGGAGATAAAATCAAGAGTGATTTGTTAAGATCAGTTTAATAAATAGAAACCTTATACGGAGATCTCAAATGTAAAAAACCTATAACATACGTCGTCATTTTGTGGGCAGAGGCTGGTTCACACTTTTCTTATAAAAACTGATACAAAATAAAATAAATAAAGGTATATAAAGTATTTAATAAGTTTAGGTAAAAATCAAAGATAAAAAGGTCAGCTGAATCCATTTTCTCCATGGGGCAGTGTGTATTTTTGGATGTGATCAACGCGTTTTGGCCAGTTTTTCTAGCTTCCTCTCAGATCAAAAATTGGCTTAAAGGGTATCTCCACTCGTTTTTTCTAAGTTTTTGTAATCCAGTTCTATTGAAGAACGGAGGTAAGGAGCTGTGTCTTACCTTCCGTTCTTCAATAGACCACACTGGAGCCAGAAGAGAAGGTAGAACTACCCTCCCTCGCCCTCCCCCGGCGCTTGGTCTGACAGGTCCCGACGGACCTTGTCTTCTATGCGCATAGACGTGCGGCATGCGCATAGAAGACAGGTCCGTCGGGACCTGTCAGACTACGCGCCGGGGGAGCGAGCGAGCGGGTAAGTTCTTACCTTCTCTCCTGGCTCCTGTGTGTTCTATTGAAGAACAGAAGGTAAGGCACAGCTCCTGTACCTCCCGTTCTTCAATAGAACTGGATTACGAAAACTTAGAAAAACGAGTGGAGATAACCTTTAATTATCAAGGGCTAATCATCCTCCATCATCTTATGTACAGTGAAGAGTATGATTTAACCGAGATACAGTGGCAATTATGATTTAATTTATCTTCCAAACTGCTTACCATTTAGAAAGCCTATAGAATGTACTAATATGATATTTTGTCTCACAGATTTCTATTTTTTGTTTAATGTTAAATGTTAATTAATGTTCATTTTATAGCTATAACACTGTAGATCTTGATCAAATCTGTTACCCTCAACCCATCATACTACCTTACCTCTTACCCTACCCCTTACTTCTTATCCTCTCTACTTTACCCTATAATTATTGTACTATATAGACTGAATTATCTGTATTGTTTGTGGAGTGGGCGTATCTCTGCCTTTATATATAAGTTTATACTACTGCTTTAAATATTCCTAAGGACAGCACCGTGGGCAACTATTCAAGAGAGGTGCTGACCACCGTCTTTTTTACATTATATATATATATAATATATATATATATATAATATATATATATATAATATTATTATAAACACGTTAGTTGCAGCACACCACCGTAGTCCCATTCCTTGGATGGTGCTTTGCCTGTATCGGAGGTGCCTGCCCACCTCCTATCATACAAAAACACAACATGTATAGGCAGCACTCAATATCTTCAAAGTTTTATTGTTTCATCAATGATAGTGCAAATGATAGTGCAAACTAAAAATTGCAAACGTTTCGGGTCAGCGACCCTTTATCAAGCTCCTGAGTAGCATTTAACAAAGTGTTATAAATACAAAAACAGGAAGTGACATGTGTTAGCCCCACCCTCAATATACATCTTATTCATCTTATTTAAATTTTAACTCCATAGTGTATTGGTATCTTTCAAACCACATATATAGACATTAGGGATGGCCGGTTCGCGGATCCAAACCCGGATCCGCCGCAGATTTATCCCATTCGCGAACGGCGGATTTTTCCAGATTTTCCGCCTTCCGAACTTCCGAACCACGGATTTCTCGTATTTTCGAAAATTTTCGAAATTACGAGATTTCTCTTATTTTCGTCAATACGTATATTCGAAAATTTTCGAAATTACGAGGATGTCTCTTATTTTCGTAAATACGTATTTTCGAAATTTTTCGAAATTACGAGGATTACTCGTATTTTCAGAAAATCCGTTTTCGAAAATTTTCGAAGATACGAGAAATCTCTTAATTTTGAGAATATTTTTCATTTTAACGGGTCTGCTCGCGGATTTTTGAATTTTTTAGAAAATTCGTGGATCCTCGAGCGGACCGGATTTTGCGAAGTTCGGACATCTCTAATAGACATTAATATCTCTTATTGAAGTATCCTTCCATGGATCAATTGAATAAACAACAACCTACTTTTACAGAAAATGATATAAATCGTAATCATGACTGAGGCCTGATGGGACAAGCGTATTAAGTCGCTTAATCCATCTGACCTCTTTTTGCTTGAGTTCTAAATGGCGATCTCCTCCTCTCGCCAACGGCAGAACTGACTCCAAGACCTGAAACCTAGGATCACTCACAGAGTGTCCTACTTCATTGAAATGTTTTGAAACCGGTAAGTGGATATACTTAAGGGTAATGGACGATTTATATTGTGATATACACGATTTAATCTTTTGTGTCGTCTCACCAATGTACAGCAGACCACAAGGACAAGTAAGTACATAAATGGCATAATTCGTATCACATGTATATGTACCATTAATTGTAAATTTCTTTTTAGTACCTGGATGTGTAAAGCTTTCACCAGATATAACTTGTGTACATTGTGTACAATTGTGGCATTTAAACATGCCTTTTCTCCTTTCAGGGAGCCAAGTGACTTTCTGTTTCTTTCGCTCTTTAGGACCTGTACTAGCCACAACTGTACCAATCGTCTTGCCTCGCCTAAAAGATGTCACAGGGTATTGTGTAAATTCTTCCACTGTGGGATACATGCCAGACAATATATGCCAATGCTTTCTGATAATCTGTGTAACCTTATGACTCAAAGTGCCGTATTGTGTAATAAACGGAATTCTCTTAGACTTTTTACTTTTCACATTTGTCTTATTATATTCTATTACATCTACGGCTTTATTTATAACATTATCCGGATAACCTCTTACTTTGAATTTATTACACATGTATCTGTTTTGTTCTTTTTATTTTTCTTTATTGCTTACATATCTCTCTACCCGCATAAGTTGGCTAATAGGTATGCCTTTTTTTAACATGGGGTGGATGATAACTTCTATAATGGAGGATCTGGTTTCTGTCTGTCGGCTTAGTGTACAGACTAGTTTCCAAATCCCTACCATTATTAATCACTTGTATATCAAGAAAATTAATCCTTTCTTTATCCATACTCATAGAAAATTTAATAGAGTCATGTAATTGATTACGCTCAGCGTGGAACCGCGATTGGGTCTCAGCGTCACCCCGCCATATGACAAATATGTCATCTATGTATCTCCACCAGGCCAATGTTTGGCCTGGTAGAGACCACTAGAGTAGACATACTTGTCCTCATACCATGCCATAAAGGCATTGGCATACAACGGAGCGACATTGGACCCCATCGCGGTCCCACGCAGCTGTAAATAATAATGTTCTTTAAACAAAAAATAATTTTCCGTTAATATTATAGTCAATAACTCAATAAAAAACTTTCTCTCCACCTGTATATTCTGTAGATGCTAATACTTTATTTACTGCCTCTACTCCTTCATGATGCGGAATAGAGGTATATAACGATGCCACATCAAAAGTGGCCATAATAATACAATTCATGTCTTGTATATTCAATTCCTGAATCTTTTGCAAAAAATGCAAACTATCCTTTACATAGAATTGAGTCTTTTGTATATACGGATTAATGATTTTATCCAGAAAAGTTGCCATTGGAACAAACACTGAACTCACCCCGGCCAAAATGGGACAACCAGGTGGCCGGAGTGGGTCCTTGTGTATCTTAGGAAGAGTGTATAAATAGGGTGTTTTAGGACAGGGGACTAATAAATAGTCTTCCAAGTCCCTAGACACCACTCCTTCCTTCTTAAAATGTTCAATACATGTTTTAAGTAAATTAGTAACTTTATCCAGTGGATTCCCCTTTAATTGGGTATACACCAAAAAGTCTGACAATTGATGGTAAATTTCTTTTTCATACTCTTCTGTGTCCATCACTACCACAGTGCCCCCTTTGTCAGAGCGCCTGATAGTCATGGACTCATCCCCTTTAAGATCATTTAAGGCCAAACGTTCTGCCTTAGTTAAATTAGAATGTCGAGGAGACAAGTCTTTATCAATAAGAGATATTAATGTCTATATATGTGGTTGGAAAGATACCAATACACTATGGAGTTAAAATTTAAATAAGATGTATAAGATGTATATTGAGGGTGGGGCTAATATATGCCACTTCCTGTTTTTGTATTTATAAAGCCATGAAATTTGTATATGAACACTTTGTTAAATGCTACTCAGGAGCTTGATAAAAGGTTGCTGACCCAAAACGTTGCAATATATATATATATATATATATATATATATATATATATATATAGTTCAAAGAGCAAAGAGGTAGGTGCACACAAGGGGTCTTAATCAATATAAATTTTTAATAGTGCAACAACAAGGCAACGTTTCGGTCCACGTCTAGGACCTTTATCAAGCCAACCAAATAGTGAAATACCATAAGTGCTACTTATACATAAAACCAGTAATGAACCCCACCCATTCAACTTAGATCCACCCATCACATATCTCACTTTTTAACCATCAAAGTGCCTAAGTGCTAGACATTAAAGTGCCTAAGTGCTGAACATATGTCTTTTGCTAATGTAAGTGATATTATATCTTACATAAAGTGCTAAGGCTTAGTATCATATTATAATAAAACGTGCTTAAAATCTCCCATACTCCTACTTCGTGTCATGTTAGAAGTGCTTAAAAGTGCTTCAATATTAATTAACTAATAACTTTTAATAGCGATACTTTAATCATGTCCACTTTAACTTATATATATTAATTGGGTTTATTTATATAATAATCATGGTCATTTAAATTAATACTATGTTCACTGAAATATTGAAGCACTTTTAAGCACTTTTAAAAGCACTTTTGCAGGAAATCCATTTGTGGCAGCTGTAGCAACCTATTCTGCTGTCCTATTCTGGGTTGGTCTATATGATTGTATAGGGTCCGTTTTGACCAAAATATCCCTTAAATTACGTGATCGTTTAAACCCTATTGTGGGTCTTTCCGGTAACTTGGATTTTAGGGCTGGGTCAGCTCTAAGGATGCGCCAATTATCAACCAGGCTTTTTCGGATATCGGTGCCCAATAAGGTATCATTTGTACTGCAAACAAAAGACTTTTCTATCCCGCAAGCATTGGGTGTAGGGTCCTTTGTCACCTTCCCCCTAGCTTTAACCATTGCTTGATCCAAGATCTTGGGAGGATAGCCTCTTTGTAGAAATCTTAATTTCATTTCATGTAATTGAACCTCACATTTCTCAGAATTTGAATTGTTACGGATGACTCTGGAAAATTGTGCCACAGGTATTGAATCCTTTAATGATTGTGGGTGGAAGCTGTTGTAATGTAATAATGTGTTTCTATCAGTGGGTTTCCTGAACAGTGTATACTCCAGTGATGTTTTTATCACACTTAGCGCAACATCCAAATACTCAATATGAGTTCTACTATGTTTAGCGGTAAATCTAATGGTACCTTCAAGTTGATTAAGGGTATCAATCATATTCAAAAGTTCACTCTCACATCCATGCCAAACCAAAAAGACATCATCTATATACCTGCAATAAAAAACAAGGTGTTCAGCATACTGTGGCAAGATGTTATCATGTTCATATATGTGCATATACAGATTAGCATAGACCGGCGCCATGGCCGCCCCCATGGCAGTACCTGATTGCTGTATATAAAATGTATTTTCAAATTTGAAATAGTTATATTTTAAGGCAAACTTGAGAACATCTAGTAGAAATTCTTGCTTCTTTGGTGGTCCGAAATTACTTGAGTTAATGTAGCCTTTAATCACTTGAATCCCCTCCTCATGTGGGATATTGGTGTAAAGACTACTAACATCCAGCATTACCAACCACACATCTCCTTCATCTGGGATCCTAAGTTCCCTTATTTTCGAGACAAAGTGGCCAGTATCCCTTATGTACATATATATATATATATATATATATATATATATATATATTGCGTTTTTCATATCATTGAAAAGGCGGCAACACACTGAAAACGCGCGTTTTCGGGTGCTTTGCGATTGCGTTTGAGATTTGCGTTCCGCGTTTTAAATCGCAATTGCATTCAATTTTTAAATAGTTAATGAAAAAACCGCATGTGCAAACGCAACAAAATCGCACATGAAATTGCATGGGATTCCATGTGCGATTGCGTTTGAGTTGCAGTGTGGCCGTGCCCTTAAAAACTATCAGGGAGATTTCATAAAAGGTCTTATAAGTAAAAATGGTTCTAATTATGCCCCAACCAATCATACCTTATTTAACATTTGAAAGCTAACATCTGCTTGGTTGGGGTAAAATTAGCACCATTTTTTAACGATAAGAACTTTTATTGAATCTCCCTATATGTTTTATACACTAATTCATGTATACACATATATTAGATCAAGCAATAAATATATCTCTCAGGGAATTCTCAACCCTAGACTTCCTCGGACCCCTGTTTGAGAAACACTGGCAGGGAATATATGAAGTGTACAGTCTACAATACAGTTAAGCAAAAGGCGTTTGTTTTGTTTTTTTAACATACCCTACTCTAAAATCTTGTTCTCAATGATATTTTTATCCAGTTGAACTGAAATTTAGAATTTCTGTTTTGAACATGACATTGACGAAAAAACAGAACCGTAAGAATTCAAGCATTGCATTTGTTAGACTCCATGTTTACACAAGCGAATAACTATTGTCTATTGAGAACACCATTTTTGGTCTCCACCAGTAAATCATTAAATTAACTGTCACTTTTTAAAAAATTTTTTATTTTTTTCAGGCTGTTAATTTGAAGGTCACCCACGGAAATGAAGATGTTACAGATAAATGTTACAAATTAATATATTAGGTAAAAGGTGGAAACAAATATTCTTGTGCTTAGATGTCCCAGTGGGCAATGGTGGTTTAATTATCATGAAGTGGAATGTACATGCAACCATCCATATGCCATCCATATGCCACCTGGAAATATGCATAATATGCTTAAAAAACATTCTCATTTAATAAGAGGTCCACCATTCTGCCTGTACAATTAATCTGAAGCATCCAATCAGATGTTTTCTAATTGTAGCTGACTAGTAAAGGGTCATATGTGATTGGTGGTTGAAGATTAACAGAACAGGCAAATGTTTGCAATACATATTATAAAATCTAACTGAATATTCCAAAATAATTATTTTCTGTTTCGTGATCACTCTAATGAAAACAGACGGGCATTGTTAAAACAAGAAATAGGTAACAATTCTGGCTTTCATACTCTGTGGGCAAATCAGCTTAAAGTGCACCAAGAACTGCAAATAGCACAATGCAGGATTAGCACTGAAGTTCAGTGAGGTTATTCATCACAGAGCAACCCCAGGTCAATAATGGGTGACTGAAAGTCATATTGAGATATGTTTTATTATGAAGTTGTACTCTGGGGATGTGACACCAGAACCTCAACATGTGTGAATAGTCAATAGCAAACTAGGCAGCACAGTTGTTTACTCTTCCAACAAACTAGATTAGGCAGTTCATCCTCTTCACCTTATTATTAAATTGCAAACAAAATCTTCCACTTCATGTTAAGAACGTAACCAATAAATAACAGAAATATCATTACATCATTACATATTCATTACAATCATAATCATTAAGGAAGCTTTTTTTAATTTAAAAGCAGACAATACCATCAAAGGAAATGAAAAGGGTTCATGGGGTAAATGGGGTAAAGACAATTGTTTTTCCCCCAAAAGTACCCAGGCTGAGAACCTTAACTACTATGTCCTCACCCCTAGGTTTGCCTTGGATCCCCCTCATTAGTCCACCAAAGTTAAAATCGTGCCAGTGGGATGACCTGTTTCTTGCAGAGTAGTCTTTGGTAAGATAAGTTAGTATAGTATTTGAGGTTGAATAAAGACATATGCCCATCCAGTCCAACCTACTCAGCAATATTCTCATTTCCTGTCTAACTTTTGATCCAGAAGAAAGGCAAAAAACCCACCAGAATTATGAAGGGGGAAAAAATTCCTTCCTGAGTGGCAATTAGAAATATCTCTGGATCAACTTTACTTTATGTGTTAATACCAGTAACTTGCAACATTCCTTGTTTTTTGAAACTCATCCAGCTTTTTTTTTTTAAACTATCCAATGAACCTGCCATCACCACATCCAATGGAAGACAGTTTTACCGTTCTCACAGAGAAAAACCCTTTGAACTTGAAGACTAAACTTCTTTTCTTCAAAACTTGAATTAAACCATGTTCTCTGACATGTTCTGTTGGTGAACAATGTCTCAGATAGTTTATTGTATGGCCTGTTGATGTATTTATACACAGTAATCATATCCCCATGCAAGCACTTTTCTCTAGTGTTCATAATTCTAGCTCATCCATTCCCATTATTATTATTCCCTTCTCTGAACCCTTTCTATTTCAAGATGCCCTTTTTGTACACAGGATTCCAAAATTGCACTGCATATTCCACATGAGGCCTTACCAATGCTTTGTAATGAGGGTGAATACAATTTTTCTCCCTTGAATCCATACCTCTCTTTTTTTTAGGCTTCAATTTCGGAAAGGCTTTTTCACTGTGAGAACGGTAAAGCTATGGAACTGACTTCCAGTGGACGTTGTTATGGCTGGTTCATTGGTCAGTTTAAAAAAAAAAGCAGGATGAGTTTCTGCAAGGAATGTTGCAAGTTACTGGTATTGATACATAAAGTAGAGTTGATCCAGGGAAATTTCCGATTGCCACTTGGAGTCAGGAAGGAATTTTTTTCCCCTTCAGAAATTTGGTGGGTTTTTTTTTGCCTTCCTCTGGATCAACAGTTAAGCAGGAAATGAGGATATTGCTAGATGGGTTGGACTGGATGCACGTATATCTTTATTCAACCTCAGATACTATACTATACAAGACAATATCATGCAAACTCCAAGATATTATTCCAACAGGGATTCACTTAACACATGGCTATTTATAGTATTAGCAGCACAAGGATGTTTAAGTCCAAAATGCATTAATTTATCAACATTAAAGGAGAACTAAACCCAATTTTTTATACTCCAGAATCTGAAAACAACCCCCCTAAAAACACCAATAAACTATAAAATCCCACTTTAGTAAACTCTGTTAAAGTAAATCAAAACCTGTTAAGAACTGGATGAAGTATTTGTGAGTATGTGCAGTGTCAGACCACACCTCCTGACCTCAGTCACATGCTTCCTTGCTTTATCTGTCCTGTAAAAGGATTGGCTAGAGATTATTAATGGGTGTGACCAACTGTAACAAGTTTGTGCCATAGCTAAGGACTGAGCATGAGCAGAACATAATGGTCGTTGACCAAACTGTGTGATACTAGAATGCTGAGAAGTAAAGCACAAACCATAAGATATTTAGGTCAATTTCCCAGCACCTGTATCAAAATGAGAGGTAAGATACAGATTACTGGTTTTATATCAAGGTGTTCTGCCTTCTGGTTCAGTGTTGTTATGTGGCTTTAGTTGCCCTTTAAATCTCAACTGCCACTTAGCAGACCAAAGTGACAATCTATCAAGATCCACCTGCAATGATACACATCCTCTAAAGCTTTTAATGGTCGACAAAGTCTTTGTGTAATCAGTAAACACAGAAACCATGCTGACAATACCCACTTCCAAATCAATAAATGAACAGATTAAATAGAAGTGGCTCCAACACAGAACCCTGTGGCACCCCACTCTAGTCCATATTGATAAAGCCCAATTAAAAACTACTCTCAACATCTATCAACTAATTTTCTATCCATTCTTTCTATCAATGTACAAATGTGCCACCCCAGCCCAACAGACCTTAGCTTATACTCAACATTTGTCACCTATGGGGCATTTACTGCTATGCCAGAGTCTAAATTCCTATTTACCTTCTCATAGCCAAGCAAGTTAGTTTGACAAGATCTATTCCTCTTAAATCCATGTCACTCACTACTATAAGTAGAGGTGGAATCCGGGTCCCACTCAGACCCAGATCCAACACAGAACTGCTTGGTTCCAAAATCCAAACATTCTGGCAGAACCGAGCAGATCGTTTGGATTTCAGAACATCGGAACTTATTTTTGAGGGTTACTGAATGTGTGAGGTTATTTTCTGTAACCCTCGAAAATTACCTTGTAGAGTCGATAACCCTCGAAAATACGATTTGTATGGCCATGGGCAGGATCATGGGCAGGGCTAGAACATGGTATTATACCTATAAAAGTATAGTGCCCACAGACTGTATTTTTACCATTCACACAAGCTTTACAGGCCATGCTGGGGAAATCCCAATCATAAATATGGAAAACCTGGTGAAATATTGTACTGAATTCTCCTTTAAGATTTCTAATGTTACAATTTTAAATCAAAAAATGTTTTGAGCTTTACAAACCACAAAAAAAAACAAGTATGAGAATACTGGTTCAGGGCGCTGTATTGAAATTGGCTTTAAACACCTTTTTAAAATGGCATAAATGCCCTTCTCTACTGAAGTCTCTGCCACTGACAAGGATCCAGATGAATATGCAGCAATTCTGTGGGCATGCAATCACATTCTCAAATACACTGCTGCCAAGGTTCACAATTGGTATTTTCTCGTATGCTCCAGTTTATTTAATTCTACGTTAGTGTGTAAACTTTCCTCGTAATGGCAATTTTATCTTCATAGCTTTAAAGTTAATCTCTATCCTTAAAACAAATAACTAATGACTTGTCTGTTATAAGTGATGGACCCGAACCCGAGTTTGGGAGTTCGGGTCAAATTTTATGAGCTTGATGGATTGAATGATTGAATTGGATTGAATTTTCGAATTAGTAACCCTCGAATGTAGCATTCAAATTCAGTAACCCATGATTGTAGCCTTTGGTATCGGTAACCCTTGAATGTATTATTTGGTAACCCTCGAGTATAGCGTTCGATTTTGGTAACCCTCAAATATAGCGTTTGATTTCAGTAACCTTAACTATGAACCAAAACATATTTTCTAATAAAAGGAAAACCAGAAAGTGCTGATTAAAAGAACATTATTTGTCTTTTTAAGGATTTACTACACAGTGAAATATTTTTGAGAATGTCATGCAGTTACTACCTTAGCTCAGTGAGTTCAGACATGCTCAGTGTAATTCTCCAGTCACCTACTCCCTGTAGGGAAGGGGGAGGGGGATTGGAATTAAAAGGATACACTTCTGCAGTGAAATATAACAGCTATATCCTTAGTTAGAAATTCCATAGATTGACAAGTAATAAAATTAATGAAGTAAAGTCATATTAAGGTGCAGTTATTATGCCAAGCACAGTAATGTATATGTTTGGATTATAAACAATGGATTAAATCCTCTAATTTTTTTCTGCTCCAATAGATTTTAATGGATTTTTGTCAGATAGGATTTGGTAAATAATGAATAATGAAAAATCAAATCTAATGTTGTAGTAAGTGACTGTTTATAATTTGGTATAAAATATCAAGAACATTTACTAGTGGGTCAGGTCAGGGGCAACACCTTGAGGATCTCATAATTTTAAAAACAGGGGGAAAAAACTGCAGTTATCCTTTAAAACCTTTATCTGCTGTATTCATCAAGGACAATACACTGTAGCCAATCAGATTATCCCACATAGAAAGCCATAGAAACACCAAGGAAAATAACTCTGCTCCCATAAAATCCACATGTGAACCATATATGAAATATTTACCTTTCATCAAGTGTTAGATGGACTTGTGCTGACCAATGTAAAGTTACCGATGAAGATTCAGTTATAATTTTTGGGGCTCAGGGTCTGATGGGATATGCATTACATATTATATCTGTACCCCCTGACAACTTTCCAGTATACTAAATGGAGGAATATCTGGGTAGACACTGTAATATATATTTGTAATATATATTTATCCATGTCATGGTACATCTGTAATATTCATTCATCAAGTTCATGGTACAGCTGTAATATTCATTCATCCAGGTCATGATACATCTGTAATATTCATTCATCCAAGTCATGGTATATCTGTAATATTCATTCATCCAGGTCATAGTATATCTGTAATATTCATTCATCCAGGTCATGGTATATCTGTAATTTTCATCCATCCAGGTCATGGTCTATCTGTAATATTCATTCATCCAAGTCATGGTATATCTGTAATATTCATTCATCCAGGTCATAGTATATCTGTAATATTCATTCATCCAGGTCATGGTATATCTGTAAAGTTCATTCATCCAGGTCATGGTATATCTGTAATATCATTCATCCAGGTCATGGTATATCTGTAATATTAATTCATCCAGGTCATGGTATATCTGTACTTTCATTCATCCAGGACATGGTATACTTTAATATTCATTCTCCAGTCATGGTATATCTGTTAATTCTTATCTCATCCAGTTCATGGATATCTGTAATATTCATTTCATTCAGTTCATGGTTACGGTAATATTCATTCATCCAGGTCATGGATATCTGAATACTATCCTCCAGTCATGGTTTGTTTTATCTGTATATTCATTCATCCGTTCATGGTATTCTGTAATATTCGTTCATCCAAGTCATGGAATTCTGAATATTCATATCCGAAGTTCATGTGTATATCTGTTTAATATTCTTCATCCAGGTCATGGTATACTGTAATATTCATTCTCCAGGTCATGTATATCGAATATTCATTCATCCAGGTCATGGTATATCTGTAATATTCATTCATCCAGGTCATGGTCTTATCTGTAATATTCATTCATCCAGGTCTGGTATATCTGTAATATTCATTCATCCAGGTCATGTTATATCTGTAATATTCATTCATCCAGGTCATGGTATATCTGTAATATTCATTCTTCCAGGTCATGGTATACTGTAATTTTCATTCATCCAGGTCATGGTATATCTGAATATTCTTTATCCAGGTCATGGTATATCTGTAATATCATTCATCCAGTCATGTTATATCTGTATATTCATTCATCCAGGTCTAGTATATCTGAATATTCATTCATCCAGTCATGGTAAATCGTAATATTCATTCATCCAGTTCATGGTCTCTGTAATATTCATTCCATCCAGTCATGGTTATCTGATATTCATTCACCAGGTCATGGTTTATCTGTAATATTCATCCTCCAGGTCATGTTATATCTGTAATATTCATTCATCCAGTCATGGTAATCTGTAATACCATCCATCCAGGTCATGGTATATCTGTAATATCATTCATCCGGTCATGGTATATCTGTAATTTCATTCATCCAGGTCATAGTATATCGTAAATCATTCTCCAGTTCATGGTATATCTGTAATTTCAATCCATCCAGGTCATGGTCTATCTGTAATATTCATTCATCCAGTCATGGTATATCTGTAATATTCATTCATCCAGGTCATAGTATATCTGTAATATTCATTCATCCAGGTCATGGTATAATCTGTAATATTCATCCATCCAGGTCATGGTTATCTGTAATATTCATTCATCCAGGTCATGGTATATCTGTAATATTAATCATCCAGGTCATGGTATATCTGTAATTTCATTCATCCAGTCATGTAATATCTTGTAATATTCATTCATCCAGGTCATGGTATATCTGTAATATTCATTCATCCAGGTCATGGTATATCTGTTATATTCATCCATCCAGGTCATGGTATATCTGTAATATTCATTCATCCAGGTCATGGTATATCTGTAATTTTCTTCCATCCAGGTCATCGTATATGTGTGTTCAGTTAAATACACTGGACTTGAAGTTTAGTTCTTGAAGACATTTCGCTAGTCATCCGAATCTATCTTAATTCAGAATGACTTGTACAAGAATCTTGCACATTTGTATATTAAACTTTACAAATTTTTCATCCATAGCAACGTATAAAGACATAGATCTGCTATTGCTCAATCATCAATAGAGTATAATAAAAGTGTCTGAACCATTGAAAAGTTAAAATATCTGCAGGAAATAAAAGTCATGTTCATAATGATTTCCACTCAGATATTTGAAAAGTGTTTCCCGACTGATCAGTATATAGTGTACAGCAAGCAATGTTTGTTGTTTGTAAGATACCTTAAAACAGTAGCTGATGCATCCAGAGGGTCTGGATAGAAGGGGCATGTCATTGTGTGCTAGTGACTGATTGCACCATCAGCTTCCTGCCGTGATCTATCATGTGGATATACCAGTGAAAAATTGTCACCTCAGCAAGGTATCAGCAACATATCATTAAACAAAGCTACAGTTCCACAGTTTGGTTTATTACAGGGATCAGTCTGGTCAACAGCCATTTTACTTTACAATACTTATATATGTATGTAGTGTTATTTATACTATTCAATATCATTCATTGATCAATTATGAATAATAATGCAAATTTAGCGAAATTGCCTTTATTATTTTGCGCACAGTCTCAGGTGCGTTACTGCAGGGGCCTGGGATTCCTAGCAAGATTGTAGTCTGGGCTACTGAAACACAACCCCTCCCCTCCACTGAGGCTTGGGGGTCAGGTTTTAAACAGCTGATCGCGTGTATGCAGTAGTTCTGGTTCAGTTCTGGTCTTTTAAACAGCTGATTGTGTGTATCTTTGCTGCAAATGCGTGATTGCAGAGCCTTTGGGAAGGGGATCATTGACCCTCTTACTCCCCGGGCCCTGCAGGCCCTATAGTTATGCCACTGCACAGTCTTGTCTTCTTGGACTTGTCTCTCCAAGATGCTCCCTATAATCAGCTGTCATTGGTGAAAAGATTTGTGTTTAGATAGAGGGGGAAACCTTCTCCATATAGAGCAACAAACTGGTAAATATCCTTTTAAAATAGCAGCACTAAAATACAAATGAAATGTCATCATAAAATTTAATGGATAACTGAGATGATAACTATAGCAAGCTCTATTGGATAAATGAGATGATATCCATCACAAGCTCTATTGGATAACTAAGATAATAACCATAGAAAGCTCTATCGGATAACCGAGATGATAACCATTGCAAGCTGTATTGAATAACTGAGATGGTAACCATAGCAAGCAGTATTGGATAAGTCAATTGTATGCATAGCACACACCTGACATTGTGCATTGATATAAGCCACAATAATACCCACAATAAAAGTTCAAATGTCTTGATTTGTCCAACACTCAACAAACAATTGTATTTTGACTTGCTGACATATAGAGGGTGCACTGTCTGGCTTGTATATAGCAAAATGTGTGAACGACTACTGCAATTTAAATATACAACAATGGAAACAAGCAGAATTATCACCAACCATACTAGACAGCCCCAGAGACCAACTGCTCCATTTTATGGCAACTTCAACCTGCCACATGATCTCATCCTCTGCTCAACCAATGAAACCCAGTTCATGATAATCATTTCTATAATGTGTCGTTCCATAATACTGATGGTTTTTATTCTCTGGTTCATCCACCATTTTTGGGCTTAAAAGTGGTTGGAGGTTAATTCGGAGTTCGGTGATTTCATCTTCCAAGATACATGGCAAAACTTTGGGGGAGCCTCTATTGCTATATTTAATGTAACAAGTAAAAAAAGTAGCCCCCCAGCTTAACTGTACCAACATAACTATCCCTAAGCAGGGAGCTTTTAATGGGGGGCTGTGGTAGATTTCTATTTCTGCTTTCAGCACTTTCACATTAATCATTTTGTGTGATAATTTTTTCTGCACAAACTTGTGTAATGCAGGCCTGTCTTTTGCTCTTGATTGATTGATGACTGGTATAACGTGGTATACTCGGCAGCCATTTGTAATGCTTCGGCATGTATTTTTGGCCTCTCTAGTCTAGTTATTTTGCCCCTCCCATGGCTGTATTTGCACATTAAAATGCAGTTTTTACTTTATAAATGTGAACTGTGCTACCATTAACAACTTTGTAACAATCTCACAGCATCCCTTTTAGTATTCAACCTCAAAAATAACGAATAAGCATGGTGCTGGCACTCGTATTAGAGAATTGGCTTTCACCTATGTAAACTCAAAGCACAAAACAATTATTAATACATACGCAGTATGAACATATGCAACTTGATTTTGCAAGCTGGAAGAAAATACCCGACAAACAATATCTTTATTGTATATATATTTTAATATATATAGATTGGTCGCTGAATAGTTAATTTGTACAGAGCTTTCCTGCACCAGAAAACAAGTATGATGAATAGTAATCTCTCTTACTTCCCAGAGAAATAAATTGCAACTTAACTGCGCTAGTTTCTATGCTAACCACTTTGTGACTAGAGATGTAATGTGGTTTCGAATTGAATCTGAGGGTTGTGAAGTCTCGACAAAACTTTTGTAACTCCTGGATTTCACGGAACCCGGATTTTCCAAATTTTCGTTTTTTATCGAAAATCGACGATCATAAAAAAATTGTAAAAAAGCCAGTTATCGAAATCGAAAATCGAAACCGCCAAATGACAGTAATGATCGATTTCGGTAACCCTCAAAAGTAATGATCGATTTCGGTAACCCTCGAAAGTAGCGCTCGATTTCGGTAACTCTCGAAAATAGAATGCGGAAGCTCGAAAACAGCCCGATCGTGAGGAGAGATAGTTTTGAAATAAGTTTTGGTTCTATTTCCGGGTTCCCCAAACCATTCCCCAGGTCTCTGTGCCATTTACAGTAACCTACTATTACTATTTGCCCCTTAAAAATGGACAGAAACTTTAAAAATTCTCTCATAGACTTCTATGGGTTTGTTTTCGAAATTCAAAAACGGAATGAAATTCAACAGTTTGGAACATCTCTATTTGTGACCAATAATACATCGCAGGACCAGTACCGATCCAAAGCTTTAATGTCATTATTAGCAAGGCATTCATTCATTTCAGCCTAAACAGTAGTGCAAAAATGTACACAAAGTTTATTGTATCAGTTGTGTTTCACTATTTCCAAAACGTTTTGAAAATGGTGCAGGCAATGCAAAATGAGTGCACAACCCAATAGTACATTGGGTAGCATGGGTTTTACTCATATTGCATCCCCCCTATGGAGAGATAAAAATAAATAGTATAGTGGGCTGTTATACTGTACCCAATGCAGACACTCTCCCTACACGTTGATATCCGTCCTTACATATTCAGTTCATTCGTGTTTGAACTGCTTACATTCATACGCACTGTTGGATAATGAATAATGAACTGGTTGTATAATAAACACATCTTAATAAATGTATTTCGTTTAGAATTTTTTTGCGGGCACCCTAGAATGTAAACATGGCCTGTTAAAATCCTTATTAAACTGTGTTGCTTTCAACCCTACCCAGTGTGGCGCTGAGCGATAATCAATTTCACAACTGAATGGATCCTGGGTAAATATAATAATATAGAACTGAAGGACTGTAAAGCTTTGCACCAATTGTGTCAAACAATGTTCCAGAAAGAGTTTTTTAATTATTGCAAATAACCTTACAATCTCATTTTGAATTTAGATAATGCGCTCACATTATCAATATCAACAGTAATAAAACTTTATTAAATGCTATTAAAAGGGAAGGAGTGGTCACAGATTCTTTAAACCGATTCTACTCCTACTGCCCTGTTAATTACACAGTTCAGATAATGGTTCTTTGTGGGTGCACTATGGAAACTTAATTACAAAAGTTTAATGGCCCAGTGTGTGCGCTTTGATAGATTAAAAACTGGATTTGGTTTTCATTAACTGTGGTGAGAATTTAAAGGGAAATTGCGCCCTCAGTTATATAGCAGGGATTATTTTCATCTTCTAGCCTAAAATGGTTTTTTTGCAGGTGGATCCTTTAGTATCCTTATAGTATGTGTGAATGAATGAGTGATTGTTTCTTCTAGGCATGGTAGAGTATTCTACGTCAAAACTTTCGTTAGTTAACAGTTTTACATTATCGATAACGCACGGTATCGCTAAATTACGATACTGCGCTTTATAAATATGGGCCAATGTCTTTATGAACAGACAATTATAGAATACCATATATACTCGAGTATAAACTGAGGTTTTCAGGCTTTAAAAAAGTCTGAAAACCGAACCTCGGTTTTTA
This sequence comes from Hymenochirus boettgeri, assembly GCA_019447015.1. NCBI lineage: Eukaryota > Metazoa > Chordata > Amphibia > Anura > Pipidae > Hymenochirus > Hymenochirus boettgeri. The sequence goes on along the minus strand of CM033473.1, from coordinate 29,629,535 downwards.
CTCAGGTCAATCTCTTACCTTTCAGTAATCCGGCGACCGCTCGCTCTGCTTCCTCTGGTCTGCAGGCTGAAATCACTACTTGTGCCTCTCACTTCCCAATTGGGAATCCAATGGCAATTCCCACTGCAAATGTTTGAAATAAATAAAATAAAGCATGCTGAGATTTTTAGTTTCCAAACATGTGGTGTGCCAAGAAATTGGGGGTTATTGTATGGTGGTGCCCAGGATACTTACGCCGATGTCACCCTGACGCAATAGCCTCAGGGTGACGTTCTGCCTCTAAAGGCCATCTTTTTGTCCCACTATAGGATTGCCTAGATAGTCTTGCTACCTGGGTGTTCTCTGTATATACTATTGGATTTAAAGGGCATGTCCACCACCCCCAACTAAAATTTGCCCCACTGTGTAGTGTTAAAAGATCCCTACCTTCCCTTCTGCTCCTTATGGTTGCCCTGCATTGCCTGATAAAAGTCCAGAAAAGTGAAGAGTAGGAGCTGTCTGTGTGTAATCCGTATCTGCCTCTTTCTGCTCCTCTGAGAGGATTCTGGCATGTGCAGTGGAGTTCTCCCTTCACCCAATCAAACCCCCCTCCCTCACTCTGTATCCCTCTGCAGCTGCATCGGCCTTTTAAAAAATAACATTCCATATAAGGTAAGGCAACCCCCCAACCCTAATTGCTATGTTTAAAACAAACATAAATCAGCCCCTAAATGTACCAGAATTGTTTAGAGTTGCCCTTTCCTTATTCTAAAATATTCTCATTTGTGGTTCCAAGTGCAAGAGGAAAGGTTATCACATGGTCAGTGTCTTACAAATTGTGAATCAAAATTCTCTTTGAGAGAACAGAACAGGTTTATATACATAATGTCATTATTTTACCTTTGGTTGCTGAGTCTCACATTTAGGATTTAGGTTTTTTAAACAAACAGGGTTATTCAATAAAAGTTCTTATCGTTTAAAATGGTGCTAATTTTGCCCCAACCAATCAGATGTAAGCTTACAAATGTTAAATAAGATCTGATTGGTTGGGGCAAAATTAGCACCATTTTAAACAATAAGAACTTTTATTGAATCTCCCTGATAGTGTTCAGGGTTGGGGGGGTTGCTTCACCTTATATGAATTTTATGTTTTGGGGCAGAGATACCCTTAAAAGGCTTTTGACCCTTAGCTTGGAACTTTCTAATTCTGATTCTTTCTGCCTTTCCTTACTATGTGCCTCTTTCTGGACTGCCAGCCCTGAACTCTGTTTAATGGATTTTTCTTTTCTATGTATTTGACATCCTAGACTTTATGCTTAATCCTTGGTCTTAACCTCTTCTTGGCCGTTACAGTTACCACTCCTTAGGCTGGGTACACACCGGCCAAAAATATCTGCTGGTGTGGGGCGGCCGGCCTTGATCGGACGGACGAACGAACCATCGCATGCGTCGGTAAATTCCGATCTATAGTGCGGTTCCCTATGGCACCACACAATCAATCGTTCGCAAATTCAGCCGCAGCTGAATTTGCTGCGACCAAAGGACATTTGGCTCGTAATGAGCGATTGGTCGAGACAAAAAGTCCCTCAGTGTGTACCCAGCCTTACAGTTTTATTTGATTTTAATGAATACTAGACAGTTAAGCCCTTTATGTAAATGGGCGCTAGACATTAAGAGAGTCTCTCTCTCTCTCTCTCTCTCTCTCTCTCTCTCTCTCTATCTATCTATCTATCTCTATCTCGTGTGTCCGGTTCAGCGGCATGAACATTTTTGTACTCGTAATGTTCCATACACTCATTGTTTTACTCCAGCCATGCTGAGAGTCCGAGGCACGTGCATTGATCCGGCAATGCGCAGAAGCCAAGACACTCCCCCTCTTGTGTCTAATCTTCCATCTTACGCACATGCACAGAAGACAAAAGCCACACACGGATTCACAGACGCAGGTTTAGGCTTTTATTACATAGGATGTTCAGTGTGTGTAATTTTTTGAAGTACATTGTTTCAAGGGCAAGACGAAAAGGATATGTTAGACACGCGTCATAGATAATGTAGAAAGATTAAATAGACGGTCTTGTGCCTTTATTCAACCTCACTTACAAAGTGGATACAGCACATGTTGCTAGAACTTTTAAATATCTGTAAGTGCATTTAGCTAAGAGTCAGTTTGGATTCCCTTTATTAGAAAGATAGATTTACAGCTTTAAAAGGCAGTTCAATAAAACATAAGAGAATTAGGATATATAACAAGCTAAAGTTAAGGGGTTAAAGTTTCCCCTTTGTGCCTCATGGATGGTTTAGGGTGGTTGTGAGCTAACAGCTAGTATTGCCAACAGAGCTTGTTGTGTAGGCTTGTGTTATAAGGCAGAATTGTGCAAATTTTTAAACATTATTGACTCTTGAGAGCCACACACTGTGAATTTTCTATTCTTGACACTGTTGACATTATTATCCTAAAGAACTGAAATAGCCCCACATGACATTCAGTCATAGTTACACTCTTACAGACAGACTGGCAATATGGCCACCTGTGTTGCGTTCCATTCCCCATTGACTGCAATAGGAGGGATTGTTGTATAGTCTCACGTAACCCTATATCACAGTGCTGACTTCTACATACACAATGGTTGTGACCCCTAGGGAAAAAAATACTTATCCCTCTAAGACATAGGGGCATATTTATAAACAAGCGGTAATTTTTCGCGGATGTTTTTCCAGCCATTTTTGCCAAAATCGCCATTAACATGATTTATAAAATGGTGAAAACTGGCCGCGAAAATCTAACGCCTCGTTAACCTTTCGCGCATCAGTTACCTCTCGCTTCTATTTATAAAGTGGCGGTAACTGATGAGATTGCCGGGGGTTGGGGCGGGGGGGTGTGCCCAACCTGCGGCGGGTGGTCGCACCCGCCACGGGAGGCAGACCCACCTCGCCGTGGGTAGTCGCATTTGCTGGAGGGGCACAGCGGAGGCATACGCCCTCCCTGCCCTCACCCCCCACGCCGATGACCACCTGCCGCCGCCCCCTTCCCAGCAGCCCCTCCTAGCCCCCTGCCCCGTATGCTCGCGGGGAGTGGAAGAGCCCGCTGGGTGGGGTGGAGGGACCCTCCAGCGGGGGCACTGACAAGTGCCTTTTGGAGCTTAGGGGGTCCTGGAGCTCGAGCCGGGACTCCCCCTCCCCGATTCTATCAGGGCCTTTGCAGCCCTGAGGAGGGCTATTTTGGGCTTAATGGGGTCCCACAGTCTGAACTGGGACCCCTCTCCCCTGATAAGTGCCCTTGTTGGGGGGGTCCCGCAGCTCAAACCGAGCCCTTGGGCGATGTCTTCTTTCTTCCATCCGATGACACCAACTTCGCCGAGGCCACCGACCCCCAGAAGTACCCCTGTGGCCACCAGGGGTGCCTCTAGTGCTGGGGGCCTTGACGAGGCTGATGTTACTGCCATCTTGATCCGATGCCACGTCTTCCAGCTAGCAACACGAACACCACTGCGGGCTCACCGCCAGTGAGCCCGCTAGTACTGCCGGCCTCAGCGAAGCCGATGTTGCTAGCTGCTTCTTTCTTCTGCCATCTACTGCTCTGCAGAGGTTTTCAGCTCTTTATATAGGTTGGCAGAAAACCCTAATCCATTTCTGATTGGTCAATTTTTT
>CM033473.1:29515908-29623408 GCA_019447015.1 Hymenochirus boettgeri | reverse complement strand
GTGTGTGTGCGCACGAGGTATGTTCCCTATTTCATTTCCAACCCTTCAGCTTTTTGACAAAATGTTAATCTAATTGTGATACTATCACTTTGATGACAATATGACAAGACAGATAAATTTGATTTTATTCTCCACAGAGCAAGGCATATGCTGCTTGGAGACTTTGACAGAGAGAAGGACAGAAAAACAAATGGAGTTCATGAATATACAATTTTATTGTCCACGGTAGTGACATCCAAACTTCGTGGAATATACCCGAGTGAGGTTTCTCAGGATTCGTTGAACTCTAAATGAAAAAAAGAAAGAAAAAATAACTCGTTCCTTGTTAAGTGATGGAGATCTCTAAGACATCTTACGATATATTTTTCGATATTGGTTGATTTTTTTTCTTTATTAGTTTGCAAGTTCAACTTGTCTGAAATAGGTCAGTTCTCTATATGATTAGCCGTAAACTTAGTGTGAAATTGATAAACACATTCCCTCAATGATATCACGAGAATACTTTTAAGTGAGAGAATTTTATTCCAGCTCTGTTTGTAGGTTAATGCAATATAGCAAGTAAAAGGAGCACTCTGTAACAAAGGATAAATTAGATTACTTTAAGTAAGGATGTTTCTACAATAATGGGGGCTTCTCAGTACTAAGGACAACCTGAAGGTTAAGAGCTTTACCTAAATGGGACAAAACGTATTTCCATAGAATGTAAACGTTGTGGCAGCCCTTTTGAAGCATTACCATTAATTGAATGGATTCTGTGTGTTCCAAAGGAACACACCTCTAGAAAATAAATGAGCATGCATTTACAGCTTTCAAACCTCTTAGAAGTTTCAGATAATAATGAAGTTCTTTTGTGTTGTCTTCCTTTGTTAAGAAGCCAGACTTTGGGATTAATAGACAGCCATAAAGGAAATGCTAAAAATTACAAAAAGGCCGTACGAGGTGCCATATAATTGCAGTGTTACTTAATTCTGAAGAGCATTATTATGCATAGTTCCATTGCGCATTAAGGGGTAGCATTTCAAACTGCTGTATATGTCATCAGCCAGTTTATGCGGTCGTTTGCATTTAAAAAAACAATTCTCTCCTCTAAAGGTTTGTCTCGAGGAAAATTAGTAAACGGCAAAACAGAAGGTCAACTCTTTTTTTTTTTATTTTCTTATAGGAAAAAGTTAATCGCAAATAACTGTTTTAAATGTTCGCGTTGTCTGGAAAACTCTGAGGTACCGAGGTTTTTTTGTGCGCCATTAAAACACACCAAATTAGCAGGGAAGCTGTTAACATTCACAAAATACTTTTTAAAGAAAAGATTCCAGGCACTAAAAGGAAATAGAAAATGTTGGGAATTGTAAAGAAAATTTTAAAAGCTTCCCAGGGACTAATACGGTGTTCGGATAAGTAGATTTACACTATTAAACCACAGTGATACAAGTCTAGAATCCCAAAGAGAGCAAATGTAAAAAGTTTAGAAATTGAGTAACTAACTTTGCCTTTGTGAAATTGGTTCCAAAGTTCCAAATGCAAGTTAGTACTAGGGATAGATACCAGAGCTTGTTTTATTTGATCTACAGTATGCAAGTAAATAAATGATTCAATGGAACAGTAGTGGTAGCATGGTACTAGCAATGATCCTGCCTGTAGCCATGATCCCACTTGGTCCTGTTTCCTGCCACCAACAATTCCTAGCTGTATGCATCCCTGTCCACCCAAAAAACCACATGTTTTTGCAAGGGATCCCAAGGCTGTGGTTGAAAATTATAGCAGGCAATTTATTTTGGGTTTCTCAATTTAGTTTCCTGTATCTTGGCTCTTAAGGTGGCTATACACATGAATGATAAAGGGTAAATCCCGTTGTTCCCCTATTATCACCAATGTGATCTGTCGACACACATGCTGTGGAAATCGCATGTGTATGGTCACCTTTGCTATGCCAAGTCGCTTAAGATGCCTTTACAGCCAATTACCTTTTTCATTGAATCTCCTAGTCTACCTTGATGTGGGGGATGTTCCTGAAGACCTTTGAGCAATTTGGTGGTGGTTCAGGGGGTTTTCAGGAACTTGTTTTACCCTTAACCCACCGATGAGTTGGAAGTTCCCCTAAACCACCAATAAGATGGCATTACATACACAAAGGGTGGGCTGTAGGAGCACTCCTTAGGCAAAATTACTATTACATTTAGTGGAAGTGGAAGACAACCTTTCCAAGAAAATGCAACCAAGCAGCGGGTGTTGGTTGCATCAAGGTAGTTTGGACCTCCCATACTGGGGTTACCTTGACATGGTTGTAAGGCTTTTTTGTTTTATGCATTTGCACTAGCACAGATATTATGGTATTATATGGGGCATTTATCATCTTTTTCTTTGTGTGTTCTAATGTCCGAACTCCGGAAAAATTTGGAAATTCGAAAATCCGTAAATTTTGCCATTAAAGTCAATGGGAAAAGAAGTTCTGAAATTTTCACCTAAAATAAGGGATTAAATGGCAGCTCTGGGACCTGGGAAATGGTCCAAGGACCACATCCCAGTGGGAAGAACAGCAAAAAAACGGAAGTAGCACACACGCTATTTACGGTTTCCATGGGCCGTTTTCGGTAATCCTTGAACAGCCAATTCGAGAATCCCCAAATGTTTGAGGATTTTTGAATCAGCCATTCGAGTATTCCCGAACAGCTGAAAGTCCCGCGGCCGGACATTCGGGGGTCCCGCTTCTCAACCTGAGAACCCTTCCCGGGTCCTTTGAAGGACCATTGTGGCCCTTACAAGGGCCCTTTGGGGCTTAAGGGGTCCCGCAGCTCAAACTCGGACCCCCTCCCCGGCACTTATAAGTGTCCTTGTGGCACTTGGAAGGGCCTTTGTGGCACTGACAAGTGCCCTTTGGGGTCCCACAGCTCAAACCAGTACCCCCCTTTCAGGCACTTATAAATGCCCTTGTGGTCCTTGGAAGGGCCCTTGTGGCACTTCTTTCTTCCATCCGGCGACACTAGTGCTGCTGATGTCGCTGACACCAGGAGATGTCACTACGGCCGCTAGTGACACCCCCAGCTCTGGCGACATCAACGTCACCGATGTTGCCAGCATCTTCTTTCTTCTGCCATCCACGGGGTTTTCATCACTTAATATAGGTTTGCTGAAGGACCAAATCCATTTGTGATTGGTTAATATTTCAATGCCTGCAATCATATGATCACAAATTAACCAATCATATTGATTCAACATGATTTGAATCCGAGAACCAGCCATCCTTAGTTGTAATCACATGGCATTAGGGGAAGCAATCCCTCTGAACAAGCAGTGGCATATAATTTCTATATTAACAGGGAGATTCAATAAAAGTTCTTGGAGCCGATTTGCCCAGAGTCGCTGGGCAAATATATGGAGTTAAAGCCGCGCTAACCGGTTCGCTACTGATAGTATGACTTTATCTCCATATTAGCGTTAGATGCACATGTTACACAAAAATCACCTGCGCATCCAACGCTCACGATTCAATATCACGTTTTAGCGCTGGATTTTAAGGCCTGGCGTTTAAATCCCGTAGTGGGTAAATCCCTTACCAGGATTTACCCACATTCACAAATGCGATATTGAATCATGAAAGGAGCAATTACCCTGAGCGATAGCGGCTGCTATCGTTAAAAATGGTGCTAATTTCACCCCAACCAATCAGATGTTTAACATTTGAAAGCTAACATCTGATTGGTTGGGGCAAAATTAGCACCATTTTTAATGATAAGAACTTTTATTAAATCTCCCTGTTAGTATGCCATCTAGTCAGTGGCTAAGATGGACCAAGGTTCACTGCCCATGAACACCTAGTAATGTTCACCAATCGGAAAACATTACCTCATCAGCTTCATCTCTAATTCCAATAAATTCTAAAATTCTGATAGAATTTCAACAAAAAGATCTTTCATTGTTCAGTAACTATTTCCACAATCTTAGAAGTGAGATTAATCCACAAACAAAAACAGTTGTTTGATTTGAAAGTATGTTCAATTTTAAGGCTGCACATTTAAATCTGATGACACATTTCAAGATTTTATCCTTGGTATGTCATCATGTTATGTTATCTCCGAGAACTATACAAACAACGGACTCATCGTGCTCTTCTGTGTCAAATAAATGCTGGTTAATGTAGGCTAATCATTCAAATGCAGTACGGAGATTCTGCGTCTTGCCCTGAGTATTCCTTCCAAAAGTAATCAAAGAAATGTAATTACTATTACATTACACATATCTAATGTTAACATATGTCTTTGAGAAGCAACATGCCCTTTTTGACTTTGTAATCCTGAATACAACACAGTCAACACCAAGTAACATCATTTGCATTGATTAACTTTCAAAAGTGTTATCAAATAATTTGAAGCACCCAATCTTTTAAAGGCATATTACACTGTGCATTGTCAGGGTTATTCAATAAAAGTTCTTATCGTTTAAAATGGTGCTAATTTTGCCCCAACCAATTAGATGTTAGCTTTCAAATGTTAAATAAGATCTGATTGGTTGGGGTAAAATTAGCACCATTTTTAAGGATAAGAACTTTTATTGAATTTCCCTATGTGAGTTTTAACATGGAGTATATCTTAAAGGGACACTAAACCGATACTCTCAAGTAAAGTAAATCTATATCTATCCACAGGGAGGTGAGAATAATAGAATGCCCGGGTAACAGAGATAAACCTACCTACTAGCGCTCCACTTGCGGCTTCTTTCCAGCAGATAGTGATCTGTCCCAGCTGAGCTCCTATCTTCTGGTAAATGAAACTAAGCATAGTGGCTCGGAGGTTAGCCTTGAGGCCTTACTAAAGCATATCTTTAAAGGGTATGTCCACCCTTCTTAACAACTTTTAATATAATGTTCTGCTTCGTCCCCCAGCCCCAACCGCAGTATTTTTATTGCCAGAAACTTCCCCAAACATTACTTACCTTCCCTCTTTCCTCCGCCGCCCTGGCCAGCCCTCTGCTTGCGCGAAACTGCAAGCAGAGGGGCGGGACCGTCAGCCGCGTCAGTAATTGAGAGGCAGCCAATCACGGACGTGGCTGCCGGTAGTTCTGAACGGCGGAGGAAAGAGGGAAGGTAAGTATAGATTGGGGAAGTTTCTGGCAATAAAAATATTGCAGTTGGGGCTGGGGGACGAAGCAGAACATGATATTAAAGGGATTTTGAGCTAGGGGGAGGGAGTCCAAAACGGGAGGGAGAGGGAGGGGGAGAAGCGCTGCAGTGCACATGCCAAACTTCTCCCATAGGAGAGACAGGAGGCAGAGTCCTATATGGAATCTGCTATCCTCCTGGTGGGCAGTTTTGGGGACTTTGGGGGGGGGATTACAGGAGAACCATATGGAGCTTGGATGTGAGGTAAGGATTATATTACACTACAGAGTGGGGCCAGTAGTGGGGGGAATTAAAGTTTTGGGGGTGGACATGCCCTTTAAATCCAACCTACAGTAGGATTCATCGGCAAGGAATTGGTTTGTTCTCCCTGTGTTAATGTGGGTTTATACTGGGCACTCAGTGTTCCTTTGACAATTAAAAACACTTACTGATAAAATGTATGTATAATAGGGAACATAGATTGTAAGCTCTTTGGGTCAAGTTCTGATGTAAATGGATGTCCCAGTTATAAGTATGAAATAGTGGGAAATGTTTACTGATCTGTAGAAAAAGGTTGGTTGTGCCTTTATCCTGTCTCACCAGTATTGTATGCTGATCATATTATCTATATATCTCCACAGTGAACACTTCACCAAGGCGGCACATCCAACATGGCAATAACCTCCAGTAAGAGTGAAAAGGTAAATTTATTGTAATTTCAGCACTTCGACATTAGTCCATCCACTAGTCCCACCTGACGCGTTTCATGCTGAGATCAGCACTTCATCGCCTCTGATGCGGAGAACTTCTATGCAAAGGGGCCGGGGGTTAATCCACCCAACCCATTTGGATGCAGGAGTGAGTTTGATCTCTCTTTACATGCAATCTGCATATTTAACATTAGAACGACCAAACTTATAAAAATATGCTAGGATTGTATTGGACACTTGATTTTCGCCTGTGTTAGGGTTTTGCTTTGTTATGAATATTGATCATATTATCTACACAACTTATGATGTCTCTTTGTTTGTGAGTACACCACACAAGAAGGGGGAGAACACATAAACTCCTGTCAGATACAGCCAAGGAAGGATTTGTATCCAGTTCTATAAGGCATCCAAACCACAATATTATCTACCGTTACCCATGTTTATTATCATAGGCTGACGTGGTGATATCAACTGAAATCAACTGCTGGTGTCTTTCTGAATAGTCATTTTCCAGAATGTCCTATGTGTTTGTTCAGTTATTTAGCCTTCTCAGTTCCACTTGAAATTTAATCTATTCATCTTTTTGATAGTCAGTATAGTGTATATCTGTTGTATTCAATTAGATCAACTGGACTTGAAATGTAGTTCTTGAAGACGTTTCGCTAGTCATCTGACTGGCTTTCTCAATTCAGAATGACTTGTACAAGAATCTGTGGCAATTATGTACCCTGGAAAATCTCAATTAGCATATCACAGCCAGGTGTTAAGGGTGTGATTGGATAGTGGCTAAAAGGTGTTATAGGAACGCCCAGAGTAAGGTGTTACATGGCAGACAGTTGGTGTCGAACCCCCCCACCTCTATTTAGGCTTGGTTTCTTTATTTTCACATAATTGGCCTCCTTAACACCTCTCTTGAACCTTTGCCAATATGTTAACATTACATTCTTCAAAGGTATGTCCTTTATCCTCAGTATAGTGTAGTATAGGACAGTGTAGTATAGTGTAGTATAGTATAGTATAGTGTAGTATAGTATAGTATAGTATAGTGTAGTATAGATAGTATAGTATAGTATAGTATAGATAGTATAGTATAGTATAGTATAGATAGTATAGTATAGTATAGTATAGTATAGATAGTATAGTATAGTGTAGTATAGATAGTATAGTATAGTATGTAGTATAGTATAGTATAGTAATGTTGTATGGTATAGTATAGTATTTGTGTTTGAATAAAGACATCCATCCATCTAGTCCAACCTACTCAGCAATACCCCCATTTCCTGCCTAACCGGATTTTTTTTTGCCTTATAGGCAAAAAATAATAGGATTATAAATGAGGCCTTACCAGTACTGTAAAGATGCAGAATAATAGGGTTATAAATGTGGCCTTACCAGTACTGTAAAGATGGAGAATAATAGGGTTATAAATGAGGCCTTACCAGTACTGTAAAGATGGAGAATAATAGGGTTATAAATGAGGCCTTACCAGTACTGTAAAGATGGAGAATAATAGGATTATAAATGAGGCCTTACCAGTACTGTAAAGATGGAGAATAATAGGATTATAAATGAGGCCTTACCAGTACTGTAAAGATGGAGAATAATAGGGTTATAAATGTGGCCTTACCAGTACTGTAAAGATGCCGAATAATAGGGTTATAAATGAGACCTTACCAGTACTGTAAAGATGCAGAATAATAGGGTTATAAATGTGGCCTTACCAGTACTGTAAAGATGGAGAATAATAGGGTATAAATGTGGCCTTACCAGTACTGTAAGATGGAGAATATAGGATTATAAATGTGGCCTTACCAGTACTGTAAAGATGGAGAATAATAGGATTATAAATGAGGCCTTACCAGTACTGTAAAGATGCAGAATAATAGGGTTATAAATGTGGCCTTACCAGTACTGTAAAGATGGAGAGAATAATAGGGTTATAAATGTGGCCTTACCAGTACTGTAAAGATGCAGAATAATAGGGTTATAAATGTGGCTTACCAGTACTGTAAAGATGGAATAATGGGTTATAAATGTGGCCTTACCAGACTGTAAAGATGCAGATAATAGGGTTATAAATGTGGCCTTACCAGTACTGTAAAGATGGAGAATAATAGGGTTATAAATGAGGCCTTACCAGTACTGTAAAGATGGAGAATAATAGGATTATAAATGGGCCTTACCAGTACTGTAAAGATGCAGAATAATAGGGTTATAAATGTGGCCTTACCAGTACTGTAAAGATGGAGAATAATAGGGTTATAAATGTGGCCTTACCAGTACTGTAAAATGCAGAATAATAGGGTTATAAATGTGGCCTTACCAGTACTGTAAGATGGAGAATAATAGGGTTATAAATTGGCCTTACCAGTACTGTAAAGATGGAGAAATAATGGGTTATAAATGTGACCTTACCAGTACTGTAAAGATGGAGAATAATAGGGTTATAAATGTGGCCTTACAGTCTGTAAAGATGCAGAATAATAGGGTTATAAATGGTGGCCTTACCAGTACTGTAAAGATGGAGAATAATAGGGTTATAAATGTGGCCTTACCAGTACTGTAAAGATGGAAAAATAGGGTATAAATGTGGCCTTACCAGTACTGTAAAGGGAGAATAATGGGTTATAAATGTGCCTTACCAGTACTGTAAAGATGGAGAATAATAGGGTTATAAATGTGGCCTTACCAGTACTGTAAAGATGGAGAATAAAGGGTTATAAATATGGCCTACCAGGACTGTAAAGATGGAGAATAATAGGGTTATAAATGTGGCCTTACCAGTACTGTAAAGATGGAGAATAATAGGGTTATAAATGTGACCTTACCCGTACTGTAAAGAGGGAGATATAGGGTTTAAATGTGGCCTTACCAGTACTGAAAGATGAGAATAATAGGGTTATAAATGTGGCACTTACCAGTACTGTAAAGATGGAGAATAATAGGGTTATAAATGTGGCCTTACCAGTACTGAAAGATGGAGAATAATAGGGTTATAATGTGGCCTTACCAGTACTGTAAAGATGGGAAATAATAGGGTTATAAATGGAGGCCTTACCAGTACTGTAAAGATGCAGAATAATAGGGTTTATAATGTGGCCTTACCAGTACTGTAAAGATGGAGAATAATAGGGTTATAATGTGGCCTTACCAGTACTGTAAAGATGGGAAATATAGGTATAAATGGGCCTTACCAGTACTGTAAAGATGGAGAATAATAGGGTTATAAATGAGGCCTACCAGTACTGTAAAGATGGAGAATAATAGGGTTATAAATGAGGCCTTACCGTACTGTAAGATGGAGATAATAGGATTATAAATGTGGCCTTACCAGTACTGTAAAGATGGAGAATAATAGGGTTATAAATGAGGCCTTACCAGTACTGTAAAGATGGAGAATAATAGGGGATAAATGTGGGGCCTTACCAGTACTGTAAAGATGCAGAATAATAGGATTATAAATGTGGCCTTACCAGTACTGTAAAGATGGAGAATAATAGGATTATAATGAGGCCTTACCAGTACTGTAAAGATGCAGAATAATAGGGTTATAAATGTGGCCTTACCAGTACTGTAAAGATGCAGAATAATAGGGTTATAAATGTGGCCTTACAGTACTGTAAAGATGGAGAATAATAGGGTTATAAATGTGGCCTTACCAGTACTGTAAAGATGGAGAATAATAGGATTATAAATGTGGCCTTACCAGTACTGTAAAGATGCAGAATAATAGGGTTTAAAATGTGGCCTTACCAGTACTGTAAAGATGGAGAATAATAGGGTTATAAATGTGGCCTTACCAGTACTGTAAAGATGGAGAATAATAGGATTATAAATGTGGCCTTACCAGTACTGTAAAGATGCAGAATAATAGGGTTATAAATGAGACCTTACCAGTACTGTAAAGATGGAGAATAATAGGGTTATAAATGTGGCCTTACCAGTACTGTAAAGATGGAGAATAATAGGATTATAAATGTGGCTTACCAGTACTGTAAAGATGTGGAGAATAATAGGGTTATAAATGAGACCTTACCAGTACTGTAAAGATGGAGAATAATAGGGTTATAAATGTGGCCTTACCAGTACTGTAAAGATGGAGAATAATAGGGTTATAAATGTGGCCTTACCGTACTGTAAAGATGGAGAATAATAGGGTTATAAATGTGGCCTTACCAGTACTGTAAAGATGGAGAATAATAGGGTTATAAATGTGGCCTTACCAGTACTGTAAAGAGCAGAATAATAGGGTTATAAATGGGCCTTACCAGTACTGTAAAGATGGCAGAATAATAGGGTTATAAATGTGGCCTTACCAGTACGTAAAGATGAGAATAATAGGGTTAAAATGTGGCCTTACCAGTACGTAAAGATGGAGAATAATAGGGTTATAAATGTGGCCTTACCAGTACTGTAAAGATGCAGAATAATAGGGTTATAAATGTGGCTTACCAGTACTGTAAAGATGGAGAATAATAGGGTTATAAAGTGGCCTTACCAGTACTGTGTAAGATGGGAATAATAGGGTTATAAATGTGGCCTACCCGTATGTAAGATGCAGAATAATAGGGTGATAAATGTGGCCTTACCAGTACTGTAAAGATGCAGAATAATAGGGTTATAAATGTGGCCTTACCAGTACTGTAAGATGGAGAATAATAGGGTTTATAAATGTGCCTTACCAGTACTGTAAAAAGTGCAGGACATAATAGGGTTATAAATGTGGCCTTACCAGTACTGTAAAGATGCAGAATAATAGGGTTATAAATGAGGCCTTACCAGTACTGTAAAGATGCAGAATAATAGGGTTATAAATGTGGCCTTACCAGTACTGTAAAGATGCAGAATAATAGGGGTTGTCACCTTTGTATTTTCTAAAGGCACTCATGTCTTTTCTAGTCATATTCAAGTTTGGGAACAGGACATGCATATTCCCATATCTAGTTGTAGACTGGCATTTCTTTTGCATGGCTTCTCTTCCCCATAGGATTTAAGCAATCATGTATATGCAACACATGAGCAGTGTTCCCTCTAAGCTGTGCACAACTCTGCAGGCCTGCACACACAGGCTAAAGTGGTATGCACAAAAAAATCTTCTGGAATATACGTGGTGCGGTATGAAGGGCACAGCATTTCATTTTGTATTCACACAGAAAATATATTTCTGCGCATGTCCATTACCCCCAACTGTTGGGCCCACTGTGTAGTATTAAAAAATCTCTACCCTTTTCTTCTGTTCCTTATGGTTGTCCTGCAGGGCCAGAAAAATGAGTAGGAGCCTGTCTGTGTGTAATCCGTATCTGTGACTTCCTGTTCCTCTGAGAGGATTCTGGCATGTGCAGTGGAGCTCTCCAACCTATCCCTCTAGATCCCTCGGCAGCAAGATCAGTCTACTGAAATTTCTTTAAAAAAAAGTTCTTATAAAGCAAGGCAATCCCCCCAAACCCTAATTGCTATGTTTAAAAAAACGAAATCAGCTCCTAAATGTATGTACCTGCCCCCATTCCCTCAGCTGCTCTCCCACACGAAAGGGGCCTCAATCACAGTCTCAGCCAATCCTAGAGGTGGCTGCCGGTCTGGCCCTTTCTGCTATTTCATGCTCGGAAACAGCAGAAGAGACCATTTAGGGGCTGATTTAGGTTTTTTAAACATAGCGTTTAGGGTTGGGGGGTTGCCTGACCTTATATGGATTTTTTGTTTTGGGGGTGGAGATACCCTTTAAGTTAGCGGGAACATTGCACATGAGCTTCTGTTTCTCCCCAGTTTAAGCAGAAATACTTAGTTTGGCCAACTTATTGAACTAATTTATCCAGGATTTAGCAGACTGTTTGTAGTAGCAACCTTATGGAGGTAGCCAATATGCAATTAGAATTGTTTGTGCACTAGCATTCTGTTTTTTGTATGTATTATATTTTTGGTCTCTAGTTGCACTTTAATATGGATGTACAACAACCCAATTTTCTATATACTGTGTATTACCATTCTATTATTGTGTTTACATAAAATGGGGTACATGGGTTGACTTGCATTCATGAAACATCGTTGCGCCAAACGTTTTACGATCAGTTTGCGCAACGTTAAGTCTTGCTTTGCGGTGGCTGTGCGAGTCCCAGAAGAGGCACTCGCACAGCTGGCGCAAAGTGATTTACCAGAGCCTGTGCGGGTCTTAGCACGTAAGTATTTAATGCCAACTATAGCTGGTGTTAAATACTTACGTGCGGATGAGATTCACCCAGCGCAGCCTCTGGTAAATCCCATACGGGAGATTTGCCCAGAGCATCGCTGCTTCAATATTGTACATCATCAGTTACTACAGTCTGGTCATTATCAGATAAAGCCTTTTCATTTTCAGCTTCCAATAGATCCTTTAGATAACCATGTCCTTCAAACCTAATTTACATCACCTAGATTCCTTGATTATAGAAAGTCCCGTCCTTCAATATCTTGACATGATTCTTGAGGAAAGTATAATGAAATGAAACTGTACTGTAGCCTATTTACAAATCTGAAACAATTTAATTTATAAATATGTCAGTCTCAAAAGTAACTTCCTACGCTAGTGCCAGATGCTTACACAACAATAAAAATTGTTTGGAATATCTTCTAGTTCAAAGTGTTCTTTAAAAGTTGTACCATTACCGGGTGAACAAAAATTACTTTTTTATTTGTATACAAAGTTTTTTTTGCTCTAAGTTTTGGCATTCTAATTCATTTCAAGAAGTTCTAAAGGTGGCCACACATACGAATAATAATGGGTAAATCCCGTCGTTCCATTATCGTTCATGTGTATGGGCTTTTTACCCAACTGACCGGAGTGCCGACGAACGACCATAGTCGCCGCTACGGTCGGTCGGGAAAGACGGAGAATTTCTGTCGGCCGTTATCAGCCAATTCCGTCAGCCAACACGATCGTCTCGTGTATGGCCGCACGACTGTCCGATCCCCATACCAATGTGATCTGTCGGTACACATGCTGTACAAATGGCATGTGTATGGCCACCTTAACTCCACCTATAGACCTTACCACCTGAGCACTAAGGAATCGCGCCAGCCACCCCCTCAATGAAGGACCTTTTGTAAATATCCTAAGCGTGCAGGTTTGAATTTTAAGCAACCAAAATCTTTAAACCAAAGTGATTTCAGCTAGCTTTTTAAAATATTTTATTTATTTATTAGAAACCTTTTCTTTTTAAAAATAATCCATGTTGGGATAGTTAAAAAAAAAAATAAGCACAATTTTTCTTTAGAGTCCAGACTTGTTCCACAAAATGTCTGTAATGTAACATTCCCCCTTTGGCAACGTTTAGCACAAAAGATACTTTCAAATTCCCTTATAAAGTAAAATAAAACCACATACATCTAATTAAACGTGACACTGGAGATCAGAAAATGTGATTTTCTACGAGCCAGCTGGTTCACTACTTTATGTGACACTTTTCAAAAAGTGACCATTCTTGGCCAGTCTCTTAACGCAGTAACTAAGGGGCGAAATGCCACACAAGCAGATATAGAAACCCTGCGCTCATCTGACATGATGTCTATTTATATACCAAATTATGTCACCTCGTTTCCTTCTTATAAAACCCCAGGCTAATCTAATGTTATTTCCTTCCTTACTCAACATCTTTATGAGTTTTTCTGTTATCAGAAAAGCAGACTAGAAAATGGCATTCCACAAAAGTGTAGGACTGGTCTGTTCAGATCATTGTTAATGCTAATGTGTCATTTCTTTACATGTAAAAAAGGGAACAATTTAACCTTCACAGACTTGCTTATTTTTGAACATCTGAAACTTCATATTTTATAGGAAGAGGGAAGGATGTACAACGTATTATATAAATGCAGACTCACACTTGGGTTGGCATTTGCCATTAGTTGGGATATGCAATCCTCCAGAACCCCCTACCCTGGGTTTGAAATAGTCCAATAGTTCATACAGATAATATTTATTATAAACATACATAAATGTTTTTTGCATAATAAATATTGTTACACTGATGTAGTGCACTTCTCTTATCTATATCTACTTTTGCACAACATATTATACACATGAACTGTTAAACTTTTGTATTATGAAGCAATGTTCGTCTTACGTTTGTATTATGGAATATTCTACCTCCAATGTTAAAACCATATTAGAAATTGGAATTTCGTGACTAACTGTATAAGATCTGTATGTAATATAACTTGGCCAATGGATTTTTACATTTATATCATGGAAATCCTTGGCGACTTCTAACATCATTATATTGTATAGCATTGCTAAATAATTACATTATTATCTTGACAGTCTAGCTGTTTTTCCTAAAAGGGTATTGCAATAATCTATCAACAGGTATTATAGGTTATTTATAATAATACAGCAGGGCTTACATTATATGTGGCACAAACATTTTCCTCATTTTTTCATTTTTACTAGTAACCTGCAGCAGTATTTCCTAACCAAAATCAGTTGGAAGTAACAGGAATATTTCACTACAACTCTTTCTGCCCTCTACCCTTATATGGAGATACTAGTTCCTAGTTGCTTTCAGCTCATTGGACAAAAAAACAGTTAGGCATCTAGGAAAGGGCTGGGGGAAGTGAGAAAGCCTGTTGTATGCATCCAGAACACAACTATGAGAAATGCAAAAGTTTGCTACTGGTAATTGAAGTAAAAAAGGTTAGAAGTTAGGACCTTCCAGACTGGGGTTACCTTGAAGTGGTTGGAAGGTTTTTTCATTCATGTGATCATGAATTTGTTTATAAAGTATGCCAGTGTGCAGATAATATGATATTGTATGGAGCCTAGGAATGTGCAAAAAATAGAAGCCTTGTGCACATCCAACTAATTTGCTTACATTTAACATTACCAGTGAATTGCGACTTAAAAAGCCTGCCAGTGAATTTAAAGCAATTAGTTCAATAACTTGGCCAAATTATTTTAAGCCCAGCAACCACATCACGGTTTGCTTTATTCTGCTGGGTCCTAACCTTTAACCTTAGTAAATTTTACCTTCGTAAGAGACGTAATTCTCAAACTTTATCTTAGTAACAGTACCTGCCTTTAATGAGATGAAAATCCCTGCTCGTTTGCTTACTGTCTTGGGACTGACTCTCCAACACATGGGCCACTGTGGGTGGGGCACACATTTCCCAGAGGCTTGGTCCCAAGACAGTAAGCGAACGAGCAGGGATTTTCATCACATTAAAGGCAGGTACTGTTACTAAGATAAAGTTTGAGAATTACGTCTCTTACGAAGGTAAAATTTACTAAGGATAAAGGTTAGGACCCAGCAGAATAAAGCAAACCGTGACGTAGTTGCTGGGCTTAAAATAATTTGGCCAAGTTATTGAACTAATTGCTTTAAATTCACTGGCAGGCTTTTTAAGTTGCAATTCACTGGTAATGTTTAGTGATGGCCCAGTACGCGGATCCGAACCCGGATCCGCGGCGGGTTTACCTCGTTCGCGAACGGTGGATATCGCAGATTTTCCACCTTCCAAACTGCGTTTTCTAAAATTTTCCTTGTATTTTTGAAGACTCGTGTTTTTGAAGAATCCTCGTATTTTCGAAGAATCCTCGTATTTTCAAATTTTAATAGGTTTTAATGGACCGGATTTTGCAAAGTTCGGACATCTCCAGTAATGTTAAATGTAAGCAAATTAGTTGGATGTGCACTAGGCTTCTATTTTTTGTATATATTAAATTGATTTGGTTTCTAGTTGCACTTTGTGTGGATGTATACTACCCCATCTTTTATATATATATTTTGCCTAGGAATGTTCATTGATCTTTTCTATGTTTGTATGATTGACCAGATCAGTAGCACTTCCGCTAAATGTAGTTGTAAATTAGCCTAATTGGAGTATTGTAGGCATCTAGGAAAGGGAGATAGGTATTTTATTTTGCTGCTTACTGGTCATTAAATTCTGATTACCTAAAGTAAATTGTAAATAATCAATAGCAGAACCAAACTAACATTTATAGCTTCGTAAAAATTAATTGAGGAGTTTAGAACTAAGTTTCGGGTCTATACCAGCCCTTCTTCAAGCGGATTGGTACATATTGGAAACATGTTGTGCTTACCTCCCCAATAAATTTTTATGAAGCTGTAAATGTTTATTACGCTCTGTGATGCTATTGATTATTTGAAAGTCCTTTGAGGAATCGGTGGGACCTTGAGCTTTGTTAACTGAGCCATTGAGTCCATTTGAATATACGCAGACAGTATTAACTGCTATAATTAGCTTATCTTGGAAATTGCTGAAAGAAATCATCAGCTATAACCTCCAACCATTGGCAGGGACCCAACCAATCATAAGGGTCTATCCGTTGCTTTGCCCTATGGGATAGACTTAGGAATTCTGTGGACATGGGGGCATGGCCTGGTAAGCCAAAGGCATAGTGGGGATGAAAGGGACTTAAATAGAACCTGTTCCATCTGTCTGGTACCCAGTGTTTGGAGGCATGCATCAGCTCTCATAGTTATCTGTCTCTGATAACTAAGGAATTAATTTGTGAAGGTAGTGATGATCCATTCACAGATTTCTGTAACACTGGCTTCATTCTTCTTTCTCCATCTTTGTGGCCACTTCACAACTGCTGCCAGGTATGGATGCTTAGCTGGGTGTGCAGAACACTGCTGGTCCTAGGTACCTGGGTGTGGGTGTGGAACATGCCTGAGCCTGTAGATATCTGCAGATACTGATAACTTTGTGATTTTTTTGACCAATTCTTAAAATCAAAACTATGGTAACACCATTGACAGGATCCCAAGGAAAACAATAACATTAGTTTGAATTCTAATTTACCAAACAGACAAATGGCCTGAACTGAGGTATATTCAAGCAAAACCATTGAAACAGTAGAACAGTGGGCAGAACACAAAATATATACAGCAACCACCAGGGGGAGATATACTGTAAAAAGCATTAATCAATGAGAGCAACCAGTGAGAGCACAGCCACATATTAAGACCAGGTGGGGCGCAGAGTATTCCAAATAAAACCCTAAAAGAGACAGCACAACCAACTGTATAGTCACTAAAATACCAACAGGCTCATTTACCCAGATCCCAGAGTAATTGCTCCTTTCACTATTCAATATCGCATTTGCAAATCTGGGTAAATCCATCAGATGTGCAGGTGATTTTTGCTAATATGGATTTAAAGTTGGGCTAACCGGTAGTGAACCGGTTATATATATATAAACATAAGGATGTTTATTTGCATCCACACCAATATCAATAAAATGCATATCATTGAATACACATTACCTAAATCAAAGTTAAACCTAATTAAAGTGCGGTGCATAGTGCTATACATATACAGGAGCTCCACACAAATATATCACATAAGTTACAATTATGTACGCTGGAGAAAAGGCGCTTGCGTGGCAATATGATTACTGTGTATAAATACATTAACGGCCATACAATAAACTATCTGGGGCATTGTTCACCAATAGAACATGTCAAAGGACACGTGGACATGCCTTAAGACTTGAAGAAAAAAGGTTTAGGCGTCAAGTTGGGAAAGGGTTTTTCACAGTGAGAACAGTAAAGCTATGGAACTGTCTTCCAGTGGACGTTGTTAGGGCAGGTTCATTGGTCAGTTTAATAAAAAGCTGGATGATTTTCAGCAAACAAGAAATGTTGCAAGTTACTGGTATTGATACATAAAGTAGAGTTGATCCAGGGAAATTTCCGATTGCCACTTGGAGTCAGGAAGGAATTTTTCTCCCCTTCATAAATTTGGTGGGGTTTTTGCCTTTTTTACCAATTGCCAATTTTGAATCATAACATTCAATCGAGAACCAAAATTGTTGAGTGAACTGGTTCCTCAGACCATGCAAGTGGTGGAGATGTCTTTTTTTTATGGGTCCATTTGGAGATATACTGTACATTATAGCCCTATAGCTGCACTGTAGTAAGAGCCTCTACATGGAATCCACTCATCTCATTCACAGCTAGTCTTGTCATTAAAATGTCATTGAGAACCGACACTAATTTGTTCCAGTAACATCCCCCCCTTTGTTGTAAAAAGTAAGAATAGCTTTAAATGGAAGATAGAAAAAAAAATAACAGACATGGAGATATTTTTACACAACACTCAGCATTTTATCATACAAAGCATCCTCATTGGGAATAAGAGACAAAAAAATACTGTGAACGTAATCCCTGTCCCGATGCTTGGGAAAATAAAAAAATAATAATTCAATCTACCCCCTTTTTTCCTGCTTCCCTCAGAGGACTTTAAATGTATAGTGTTTGATAGGATATGAGCTACTGAAGGTTTTAGATTCCAAATATACATTTGATTTGCAAGTTATGTAAGTCTAGATGACACCACTTTGTGCTTCTTCCTGTGGGACCATTGAGGGACATGGATCTGTAGAGAGAAATGTTAAAAAAAAAAAAAGGAAGGATTCTCTCTCTTATTAATTGTATAATTGTTTTCTCACATACGGTTATTGGAGCCCTTGAGATCTCAGGAAATCATTTTACCGCGAACAGACAGTGCATTTTAACCCCTTCCACCCAAATCTTTTCAGGGCTGTTAATTGCTATTAGCGAACTAGGCTTTCTGTTCTCCAAGACACCACCTTTGGGTTTAAAGTGTTTAGTTGATAAGGGAATACAAAGTATATGGGAATAAACTTTCATTATAGATTTTTTTTCCACCCCCTCCCCCTGACCATTTGTCAATTACTTTAATTTAGAATCCATTTCAAAAACATGGAAATGACAGGTGACAGTGACGAGCGAAGAAAACCATTAAGATAAGTAAGACTACGAGACCGAAAATTGCATTGTCTGCCTTTAATTAAAGCAACAGTATACATTAATTGATGTATTTGTAGCATGAAATGCCTTTACATGTTGGGAAAAATCTATAATAAAGGCAAATATTAAATGGGGATTCATTGATAGTAGCATCTGTGTCGCGTTGGCTGTTATGTTGAGGTTATTCATTTACGTTCACTCCTGGCCCAGTCTACTGTAGGAAATGGCTTGTAGTCACTCAAATTCAACAACTTGATTTTAAATTTATTGCGTTTGGACAAGTTACATAACCTGAATTCTTGAAATAAAATCAACCGGAACATTAAAGAGTTTCCCTGACTTGGCCATACATATTAATTTGCAGCAACCAATCAAATCTTTGCTTTTAACCAGTTTACAGCAGTTGGCTAAAATCTGATTGGTTGCCACAGATCAATAGCACAGGCAAATTTTGCAACTTCATTGCATCAACCCCATGACACTCTACCAATCTATGTATGAACTTGTGTTTACCCACATGCTTAAACGTGTGTCACAGGATAGGGCCATGTTGGTTCTGTTATTCTGGATCTTCTGTTAGGAATGTACACCCTCTGTCTTTTTTTCCCATCTGTCCCTAAACTACTTGGTCATCATAATGTTTTATTCACACAACAATTCTAAGGGTCCAATGAGAGTAAGTAAGGGAGATAAATAAGATTCAGGACTTAAATCAGGATAAAAAAAATATAAAATCTAAAAAATAATATATGAAAAAGGCTCTTTTTTTCCCTTAAAGGGTATCTCCACTCGTTTTTTTAAAGTTTTGTGAATCCAGTTCTATTGAAGAACGGGAGGTAAAGGAGCTGTGCCTTACCTTCCGTTCTTCAATAGAACACACAGGAGCCAGGAGACAAGGTAAGAACTTACCCGCTCGCTCGCTCCCCCGGCGCGTAGTCTGACAGGTCCCGACGGACCTTGTCTTCTATGCGCATGCGCAATCTATGCGCATAGAAGGAGATTGTTTCTATGGCAGGTTCTCTTCCAAGAAAAAGTTGGGACAGCCAGAAAAACACAAGACTGAAGCCTTGACAGTGGGACATGAGATTTGTCAGTCTCACCCAAATTAGGTGTCTGATATTAAATAGGTTAAGAGCTTCAGGTTTTATCAATATAATGTTTTAATCACCAATCCAATGCAAAGTAGATGATAGCACTATGCAATGAAAGATGTTTCAGGAACTATGGGGAAAAGTTTTTGGACAGATACGATTGGTTTCCCCATATAACCACAACAGCTATTTGCATCACAAATGCAACTCTCAGGCAATTAGATTGTCACTTTGTGTGGTCATTAAAATTGGCACGAAAAACTGCTGCAATTGCAAGAATCAATCACTGGCGCAGCCCCAAATGTATCTAAAAGTCATGGTAAATTGGTGCAAAAAGGCAAGCATGAATTTAAGAATAAATTTAGCACTAGTGTGCTTTTATCAATACTTTATCCAAGGCTAGATCAACTCTTATTTCTTTGTAAGTAAATTCAACAAGAACTGAGCTCTCCCCTCCACATAAGATTTGCAAATCTTTTTTTTTTTTGCCAGTGAAGCACATTGCAGTATGACAGCCAGGTAGGTGAGCTGTTAAAGAATAAAGTTTCAGATGCAATAAATCAATGAATATGAATCCAGTGATCACGCAGGATTGGTCAGCAGCGTTTAGGGGAGGGAGATTTAATACAAATGAGACAGAAACTTTCAACAGAAAGACATCAGTTTACAGCAATTAACTCTCTGTGAGCTAGATTTAGGATTCATTTAGTTGCTTTGGGTTTTAAGTCAATCTTCTCCTGTAGGAAAAGGAAAGAAATGTTCGTGTAAGCACCCTAAATATAAACTTTTCCACTGATCGTTCTCTTTATTTAAAACTTTCCCAGCAAATCTTCTTAATCTTGCAGTGGTTGCAGAAATGGCCTGGGCTCTCTCCACCTTTCCCTTTCCGAAGTCGCCTATTTTACCTTCAAATCTGATGAAGTGTCAAAGTCATTTACTAGTAATGAGTTCTGCTGCAAATTTTATTTTGCTTGGAATTTAATTAATGGCCCAAAGACTTTCCATTGTGATTTGAGCAAATGAATAATAAATCAAGAAAGGAGATTTGTCAGTGAAGGAACATCTGTTTCTTACAAGCATTTCAACACGACTACAGCGTGGCTGGGCATTGCTAACACAAAGACAGTAGGAGTCCTTTCCTATGCAGGTTTCTTCATTTATTGCTCCATTGAAGGTGAACACAAGGCACTCTAATGGGCCTCTGGTGTTAATAATGCTCTGAGCTTTTTTTTTTTTGCTTTTGCCTCTTTATTTTGGGTGCTGCCGTCCTTTGTACATGGTTTGTTGGTCAGCATACAAATTTTGTAGTGTCACCACTGTAGTGGATGATTAATAAACATATAAAAGCCAAAGGGTATTAAAAATAATAATAATATTACTGTTAAATTACCTTGCAATATAATGTGCTTTTTAAATGAGGTTGCAGGTGACTGATAATTGTCATAACAGTAAGGGTAGGGGGAAAAGTCAAGACAATTTACAAAAAGAGAAAAATAAAATTAACTGAGAAGCATGTTTGTGTCCTGACCTAATGTATCGATCCAATGTATGGCAATGAAAGAATGAATGTATCTTAGAATTCTAATAATATAGGGGAAGGGGCGGGTCTGTGCTACATTCCTTACTTTGGATTGGAAAAAAAATTGAGCTCATTAACATAAATATGACTACTGCCCACTAGGTAGATATAAATGGCTACTGCAAGGTGAATAATTACCCTTATATAAAGCTACTTAACATTCTAGAAATCTGTATTAATACGTACAAGTATGATTTTGTACATTTTTGGATTTGTTCTTTCTTGTTTCTTATACCATCTGTTATTTATTCTGATTTAGTCATTCTTGTGGCAATGCAGATGCAGTTTGTGTGCTTTATTAGTACAAATGCCCCATAATTAGTATGTGCCCACCTTGCTTAAGAAAGGACCAATCATAGTACAGCAACCACTAGGACCTCATCCCTGGGTTAGGTAAGTATTCTTAACAATCGAGGATGACCAGGGGTGAGGAACTAGAGGTTGGGAGGAGATGGTTGGTATAATTCACCTCCAAGAGAAGTTTCTGAAAGGAACTTAAAATCCTAAACAGTCTCTGATTGTTGACATTGATATGGCTGCCATAAAACATGGAAATTACCTATACGGTTCAATTGCATACTAAGAGAGGGAAATATGATCAAGTACTTGCCTACCTAATTTCATTCTTATGGGACATCTCTCAAGTTGTGCTTCATTATGAAAACTAGAATTGTCAACTCTATACTGATGAGGGTTTAATAAACTCAAAACCGGTCTACAGATGGCACTCTGGTTCTGCAGTCAGTGAGTGTAATTTCTTCCAAAGCTCAACAGATGGTGTGTCATTCATAAAGCTTCCCCCTACCTTATCAAATTTTAATCCCAGTTACAGGAAAACAAACGTGAAAACAATGGGCATTAAATAAAGGAGTTGGAACACTTTATAAGGTAAATTACTCAGAAGACCAAAATCTGAAGTCACACGAAAATCAAATTGGAAGTACAAATTGTTGCAATCCAGCCGCTCCATACATGATAAGCATTTTGTTGCCTCCTAGCTGGCTGGATATTTAGTTTAGTAGAACGAACTTAGATCCAGATGGATCCTGGGAAAGTGACTTCCCTTGTTGACCCATTGCAGCATTGCAATAGGTCATACCATTTTTTTTAACTCACTTTCAGGGAGATTCAATAAAAGTTCTGTATAAATGGTGCTAATTTTGCCCCAACCAATCAGATCAACATAGCACAGAGCTTCAGGGGGAGGATAAAAGTGAACCTGATCTTAGCACAGCTCTGTGCAATAGATTTCTCTATAGTGTCCCTATCTGAAAGTAAATTACATGTACACCCCGCAAAACCAACTTTGAGGGCATGTCCACCCGCCACAATATTTCATTAAATAAATCCCCACATTTCTACTTACCGTGCCTTCTCTCCCGCGGTGATCTGATTCGGCCTCCTGCTTGCAAGCAGGGGCCAGACCTCAGCCGCGTCTGTGATTGGCTGAGAGGCAGTCAATCACAGACACAGCTGATGTCATGTGAAATGCTGTGGGAGGGAAGGCTCTGTAAGTACGGATCTGTTTTTTTCCCCCAGAAAAGCATTGCGGTGGTTGGGGGCGGGCAGAGGTTACTTACCTTACTTCCAAAGCATTTCACGCTAGATGCAACAAAGGCTGAGGATGGATCCAAATGGTGGTAGGGGGGTTCTGCTCATGCCCCAAACCTTGACTAGGACGAGGATTCAGCACGGATCAGAAGCCTCACAGACAGCTTGGATTCTTCAGTTTCCTGGACTTTGAAAAGGCTTATCTTGGGAACCATAAGGAGCAGAGATGTAAGGTAAGGCCCTTTATGGGCCTTACCTTATTTAGCAGATTTAGCAGATTAATCCAGCTCCAAAGTTTTGGGGTTTTTTTGCTTTTAATCAAGCAATGACACAAGAATGAGTTAGAATGAGATCTCACTATATTAGGAAGCAAGACTGGGAAAAGTGATCAAATCTTTTATTTACAATTGACAGGAAAAAAACAGAAAAGGGAAATTAAAATGTTTTAAATTTAGGAGAAAGATATCAGGTGAGTGAAAAAAAGTTGTCATCTCCTTTAATGTTCTTGCCTTGGAACAGTTTGGATTTGTTTTTTTAATTGTCAAAAAGCATTTGTAAAATATTTAAAATTCTGACATGTCTAGAAAATGAAAAAACCCTGCCATGTAATAACTGGATTTCACCTGTCAATTTGTATTCCCAGCAATTTGCTTTAGAGAGTAAAAGTATTTTAATGTGGGTAAGGACACTAGCGCGTTTTGCGCACGTTCACACACGCATTTTGCGCGCGCTTGCGCCCACGATTTTCGCTAAAATGGAAATCGTGGGAATGCAGAAATTCCTGCGATTTCCATTGCGTATGCGATTGTGCATCCGTTCGCCTTTTGTTAACGCATGCGTTCACCATTTTTGGTGCGTTAACGCATACGTTTCCATAACGGAAAATGGTAAA
The DNA here is from genome assembly GCA_019447015.1 of Hymenochirus boettgeri. Classification (NCBI taxonomy): domain Eukaryota; kingdom Metazoa; phylum Chordata; class Amphibia; order Anura; family Pipidae; genus Hymenochirus; species Hymenochirus boettgeri. The sequence goes on along the minus strand of CM033473.1, from coordinate 29,599,726 downwards.
ATCGCATGCACAAAACGCACACGCAAACACAAAACGCAGAGATAACGCTCACGGTTTTGTGCGCGATTCCTGTGCTCTGCAGTGTGGCCTCAGCCTAATACAAGCTTCATCTCTGAATGACTGGCCACTTTTTACCATAACTGTATGTGAATAACGATGAGTGTTTGGTTTAAATACAACATTGTATTTATTTATTATTTCAATGCAACGTTGTCGGCCTGAAGCAAATCTAGGCAGAGTTTCAGATGATTAGTGATGGATGAAATCTGTTAATTTTTGTTGGTATTATTATTTCATACCTCTAGAATATCAGGAGTCCATGGTATGTTATGGGATGGATTGAGTGTGGTGTAGATTTCACAACTTGCAAAATTAGCCAAATTTTGTGACTTTTGTCGGTTGGGTTGGGAGTATGAGTTACTAGATGAATTTGGGTTCAGTTTTTTTTTTTTTTGAAATTTAGGTGGAAAAGTTGGATTAGCGCCGGCTTCAATGGGCACACATGCTGAACTAATGGCTGCATCAGCCAACAATTACAGGTGTATCGCTTGCTTGGTCATGTGTCATTGGGGATACGTCCTACTGGGTCAAGCAGTCCTACACATGTTCACATACATCACAGGCCTTAAGAATTTTCCTAATCCTATCTTTTATCCTGAATTACAACTTTGACCTTGACATGTTAACTTACATATCACTTGCCCAAAGCCATTTACAAGAAGGACAATTTTTCTGATGATTGGATAGCCCATTTTAACCATGCAAATGTGATCCCCTGAAAAATGTTGCCACAAAATATCGCTCGTGTGTACAACACATTCTATGTTATTTTGTCATTGTATAGGTCAGATGTGGAGCAATTCAGAATGAACAATAGGAGTCAGTAGGAGAAAAGCTCGGTACACACTATACCAATCTCTGGAAATGACAGAAACTGTCTGTAAGATGAGGGTACACACAGTACAAACACATTGTCAAAAAGGGGGCTTTAATTAGACATGTAAATGAGTAATAACAGAGATATGAAATGTTAGGTTACGTGGGCTCCTAAACCCATCCTGGTTGGGCCCCAACCGTCCCATCCAACACTGCAAGAGAAATCACACCTGGAAACAAAATTGCAATATTTTCCTAAAAAAGTTTAAATTGACGTCTATTCCCGCGCGTGCCATAAACACAGAGAGTAGCGTTGTTTTTCTTCTTCTACTCCTCACACATTGTCAAACACACTGCGATTTAACTGCTTTCCAGAAGAAATGAGACTTTGTTCCACTCTGTGGTTTAAATGTTTATGCTAATTGCTATTTATTGGCACAGATGCAAATCATAGGCCGGGCCAAAGTGAAATTTTATGATGATCAAACTCCCCCCTTTTGAACAAATTGAAAAAGGGAAACAAGGAAGGGGTGAAATGAGCCAGAGATGGTCTTAATGGTCCCCTTTTAATGGGGAAGATGAAATTAAGACTGATTTACGTGGCTGACTCCCCCTGTTTTCTCTTATCAGCTCATTTGGCAGGAAAAATGGAAAAGTAATTGTTCCTTCATCAGTGAAAGCCTCAAACCATTATTTATTGGAATAAATGAATCACTGTTTATACTTCACTCACACAGAATCTGCTCTATCAGCACTATGACCCCCCCTGGCCCCCCACATACGTCATGGCATTAGTCAGCAGCAGGCACAGATCTTGATGAGGCGTGCCTTAATTTTCTGGGCTGTGGGAGTTAATGAAGACACCTTAAAAGGTGGACATATTTGTATTTCTATGACATTAATAACAATTGGGCAAGTTCTCATCTTCAGTAGCCAGTAAAGACATTTCTAGAAGGATCTCTTTAAACCTTACCTACTGTTAATCAATTTCTTTCACTACATTCGTAGATTGTTTAACATTTACCTCTGCTAGACAGAAAAACTCTATTGGGAAAGAAGTTATATTTTCCTTGTTTCCTGTTATGATTGGGCTGTCAGGACGTGATAGATATTTGTTAAGCTGGGTACACATTGTAACAATCGTAAAAAGAAGACAGACAGGATCTGTAAAGATCAGCCTACACACAGTCCCGAGCATTGTCCCGATGTTAAGTATATATAGAGGCTGGAGAGAAAGTTCAGGACTAACACATTCACTTTCGACCATGGACGCCTATAAATTAGTACAAATTTTTGTTCAGTTCCAGCTTACCAAGGCCGATGGTGAACATTTGGCATTGGGATCGCTATTTTCTGTGCTATTCAGGTGTAATCTTGTTGGATCCATGTGTTCCCATCTTAACTCCGTGGAACTTCAGAATCATTCTATCTGTCATATTATATTACTATTTACAGCATCTTTTTTGACATTTTTTTTCAACATTTTTGTGAAAATTCTGATTTAAATGCTAATAAGCCAAATTAGAGGTTGTTTAAAGTGTCCTTTTTAAAAAAAAATCACATTCCTACCTTTAGAAGGACTGCAGGATCATACTTTTAGCTGCAATTATGTAAACTTATAGCAGTATATAGGGTGGTGTCTCCAACTAGCACAGTGATCTGTGACATCACCAGCACCATTGCTCTGCCCCAATGCATTAGGCATGAGCATGCCCACTTGCATTCTACTGCTATAACAAAGCATCTGCTGCATCATAAGCCCTGCCCCCAAACTAATCAGTTTAATCATATAAACTAGCCATTAGAGATGGCCCAACTTACAAAAATACGATCCCAATTTCGAATCTTCTAACTGAAAAAGTTAGAAAATTCAAAATTGGACCCATTAAAGTCCATGGGGACAAATAGTTGAAAAACTTACTATACATGGCCCAGGGACCTGGGAAACACGTACAAATATCCAGAACTTGAAACAAAGTCACTTCCTTCACACGCACACTACTTTCCAGCGTCTGCATTAGACATTTGATAATTATCCCGAGAATTTTGGAATTTTCAAAAATTCGATACTTCTAGAATCTGTCTCTGAATCTCATAAAAAGTGTTATTTATTATACAATAATATTGAAAATTCTTGAAAAAGTCTGAGTTTAAATAAACTCATAAAATCCGATTTAAACTAGAGTTCTGGCTCAAGTTCTAGTCTATCTCAACTGGCCATACACGGGCAGATAGAGTACAAAGATCAGAAGACGTGCGATTGGAAGAACTGCTCGAATTTCCTCACCTTGAGGCTTCGATTTTCCGCAGATTGCCCCTTAAAATCGGAAACATTTTTGCCTAAACCCGATCTTCCTTTTTCCGATAAACCACATGGCTGAGCGGGCCATTGGAAAAACGTCATACATGGGATCAATATTTTGAGCTAATAGGGTGTCAGTGTTTATAAAGCATTGGTGCTTAACCCCTTCACTGTCTTGGGTAAATGTGTTAATAAAACTATTAGCTTAAACAAGGCCCCATGTGACTGTCTGTTTGTGGGATTTAATGAATAACGTATCCCTGAGAAACGTGGGGTTGCTTCATTTAACTTTCTTACTCAGTATTTTCTATATTTCCTGGACAGACTTGACTCTTTGATAGAGAATTTACCATAACATTGTTTCCAGTCTGGCCTGGTCTTAACAGATTTCATTTCCATTCCAGAGATTAATTAACGTGAAAGACAAATTAGCCTCTTTTCACATTGAATTTATTATTAACAAACTTGCAGTCGTATATCAGGAGACTATCTACTTTATATGATGGGCTAAATGGGTGGCCATACATGCAAAGATACTGATCCCTAGATTGTACAATCGTTATTAGAGATAATCAAAACGTTCGAGTTTCGTTCCCCCAGGCAGTTCTGTGGGATGTATTAAAATTTCAAGAATATGATTTAAACTCCATTAAACCAGAATGTTTTGATTACAATTTTCACAGTTTTTCCCGGAATGTATTTTCGACTGCGATTCCTAAAATTCCACCGTTCCATTCGAAATCAGGTTCATCTCAAAACCTAGACTTGCTTCTTATCATTAAAGATCTGAAAATTGTTTTCCACCATGTCAAATTAAAATCGTTTTACAATTGGCCACACATGATCCAATTGTAATATGATATTGAGATGCACCAGGATCATATGAATGAAGTTATATTAGGATATTTAAAGGCCAACTAAGAGCCATCAACAAGGATCCTAATTAAAGTTTAGAGAAATGGTCTGGACCTTTTCCCATATTATCAGTTCCACCTGTTCTACTTACAGCAACATTCCCGTATTAAAATTGTTAGAAAAATGTAATTTCTTTGTTCTATGCATCCTAGCTTGGCTGTTTATTTGCTTTAGTCTCTTTGTTTTTTTCTTCCATCCAGGTAATGATTTCTGGTGACATGTGGCTCTTATTTGATGTAAAAACAAAGAATAGAACGATAGTTACTCCTCACCTTCTTTTTAACCTTGTCACATTGACCTATTTAAGGCACCATTCCCCATGGTCTTCCGTCTTTCTGTGCCTCAGCCCAAATGATCAATGAGCACATCTCTTAAAACCTAACACAAAGCATCATTTATAAGTCCAACTCCCCACCTGGAGCTGGGTTTTTTTCCACCACAACTCTTCAGACCCTTGTGGGTGAACTGAGATTTGCAAATAACAATCCAACTACCTAGTGTGGTGGAAGAAATTGGGACATTTTTATGAAGGAGCGCTATTAGCTATTAGTTGAGTTTAATTCCAGACACCGCTACAAACTTTTCAAAATCTTTTCCGAATATTCATAAAGCCGCAAATTATGAGCTTTCATTTTTTTATCGGCGCAAAAAGTTAAAGGAATAGTTCACTCGAAAAGTGAACTATTCCTTTAATGTACTGAGGTTAAGGAGCTTTACTCTTCAATCAATTGAGCATGAGCCAGGGACAAAGGTAAGTATATTTACCTTTCTACTGCAGAGATGAAAATCTCAGACCGCTTCCTGGTTCTAATCCCCTAGTGTGTATTATCGTGCATGCGCGCTATAGAGGATTAGAACCAGGAAGCAGTTGGTGGATCGGTGGAAGAGGTATATATTTTTACCTTCGTTTGAGGTTATTTTGGATAATCCTCGAACGTACGATAATTATCGAAAATAGGTTCCAACGTCCCGAAATCCAGATGATCCGTCCATTCGGATATCAGAACTGAGAGGTGCCGTGTCAGATCCAGGTCTGAGTCGGACCCGGATCCCATCTCTAAATATATATGAAAAGTTCAGTAGCACTGCAAGCAACTTAAATACAAAGCAAACAATCCCTTCACACAACATTGACTGATTTACTCATCTTGAACAATGTCATGTCAACACAAATTATATCCAGAGAAAGTGTCCACATACAGTAATAGCTTCCATACACTTCTACGTACAGTTTCAAAAATATGTTCCACCCTCCCCATTAACACTTCACCCGCCAACGACTTCTGTCATCCCGACACTCTCTTTACCATTACCATTGTACCCGTCTGATATGACATTTCCTCAGTCTCAAGCCAATTCTCGATTCCCAGTGAAGGTTTCTAGTTGTTATTTCCAACAGAAGAAGACAATTCCAAATAACTTTATTATTTTTCCTTATGTTGAATTCCCCCATTTCAAATAAATTACCGCCCTGTAATCTGCTATATTATTAGCACCATCTGTCAGCACAGCACATTGCTGTATTTTTCACAAAGACCTACTTCTGCTATAATAAAGTTGTACTTTGGCTTGTCCTTGTACCGCGGGAAGTAAGCACGTGTATCTCCAGGCCTTCAAAGCTCCCTTTAATAATTGTCATCCAATCTATGAAAAATGTCTGCACATATTAAAAATCCATCAACCAATGAGCACTAATGGGAGTAAGACCCATGGCACTAGTGCTTCTACTGCTGCTGTTCTTACCCAGAGCTGATCCAAGGTTTACGTGACCTATGATAATAAATGTCGTGTCTATTAATAAAAGGAGAAAAATTGCAAGCTGGAAGTTAAGGTAAAAGAGAAATAGCAAAAAAAAGGGAAAGAGAGAAGAGTTAAAAACGTGATCGATTTATTCTCTCATTTAAAATACGCACTTAATAGCGAACGTTGTTATTTTTCAGTGGTCTTTATAAATCATACAATAAGCTATTGATCACGTATGCAGGAGGACAAGTACGGCTTGGGGGATATAATGTAGGACATTTAATCTTATTAATAAATCTGATGCCTAAATGCGCTATAGAGATTTAACATGTAGCAACATTTAGTATAATTATAGAAACAATAACATATGTATAAAACACACATATATACATATATACACACCACACATGGAACCTTTATATCTCAGCATTCAGCAACAAGAGCATTCACACTTTAAGACCTACTGTATGTTACAGTTAGAAGTACTTTAACCATGTTAACTCCTTGTGTATCAGTCTATTTATATATATAGATTTGAACAGGTTTCTTTATTCTGCCTCCAGCCAGGTATTTAATTCCCATTACAGTTGCTATGGACCATAATCCTATCAATGGACACAATTCATTTTGAGGTAGTTCCTCAAAGTGTTCTAGTTAAAGGGCATGTCCAGGCAAAAACAATTTTAGCTATAAATGATCAGTACAGTACAGTATAGTACAGTATAGTATAGAACAATACAGCACAGTATAGTACAGTACAGTATAGTATAGTACAGTACAGCACAGTATAGTACAGTACAGTATAGTATAGTACAGTACAGTATAGTATAGTACAGTACAGTATAGTATAGTATAGTACAGTACAGTATAGTACAGTACAGTATAGTATAGTACAGTACAGTATAGTATAGTACAGTATAGTATAGTATAGTACAGTACAGTATAGTACAGTATAGTATAGTATAGTACAGTACATTATAGTACAGTACAGTATAGTATAGTACAGTATAGTACAGTACAGTATAGTACAGTACAGTATAGTATAGTACAGTACAGTATAGTACAGTACAGTATAGTATAGTACAGTACAGTATAGTATAGTATAGTACAGTACAGTACAGTAAAGTACAGTACAGTATAGTATAGTATAGTATAGTATAGTACAGTACAGTATAGTACAGTATAGTATAGTATAGTACAGTACATTATAGTACAGCACAGTATAGTATAGTACAGTATAGTACAGTACACTATAGCATAGTACAATACAGTATAGTACAGTACAGTATAGTATAGTACAGTATAGTACAGTACAGTATAGTACAGTACAGTATAGTATAGTATAGTACAGTACAGTATAGTATAGTATAGTATAGTACAGTACAGTATAATATAGTACAGTACAGTACAGTAAAGTACAGTACAGTATAGTATAATATAGTATAGTACATTACAGTATAGTACAGTATAGTATAGTATAGTACAGTACATTATAGTACAGTATAGTACAGTATAGTACAGTATAGTACAGTACAGTATAGTACAGTACAGTATAGTATAGTACAGTACAGTAAACAGTACAGTCAGTACAGTATAGTACTAGTACAGTACAATATAGTGCAGTACAGTACAGTATAGTACAGTACAGTACAGTACGTACAGTATGTACAGTACAGTACATACAATATAGTGGTCAGTTACAGTACAGTACAGTACAGTATAGTACAGTATATTATAGTACAGTACAGTACATTATAGCACAGTGTAGTACAGTATAGTACAGTACAGTACAGTACAATATAGTGCAGTACAGTACAGTATAGTACAGTATAGTACAGTACAGTATAGTACAGTATAGTATAGTACAGTACAGTACAATATAGTGCAGTACAGTACATTATAGTACAGTATAGTACAGTACAGTATATTTTAGTTTAGTACAGTACAGTATAGTATAGTACAGTACAGCATAGTATAGTATAGTACAGTAAAGTACCGTAGAGTACAGTACAGTATTGTATAATATAGTACAGTACAGTACATTATAGTACAGTATAGTAAAGTACAGTATAATATAGTATAGTACAGTACAGTACAATATAGTGCAGTACAGTACAGTATAGTACAGTATAGTATAGTATAGTACAGTACAGTACAGTATAGTATAGTACAGTATAGTATAGTACAGTACAGTACAATATAGTGCAGTACAGTACAGTATAGTACAGTATAGTATAGTACAGTACAATATAGTGCAGTACAGTACATTATAGTACAGTATAGTACAGTATAGTATAGTACAGTACAGTACAATATAGTGCAGTACAGTACAGTATAGTACAGTATAGTACAGTACAGTATCAGTACATTAGTTAGTACATACAGTACAATATAGTGCAGTTCCACGGTCAGTTCCACGGTTTACATTCTTACAGTGAAAACTGTACTTAAAACTTAACTAAAGACTATACATTGTTCTATTGGTGAACGATGCCCCAGATATGGCCAATTTAGTTATTTAAAATATGTTAATGATTCCCCACTGTTGTAAAGGGAACTTTGGTATTTTTTGGCATGTCCAGGCAAAAAACTTTTAGCTATAAATGATCAGTACAGTACAGTATAGTACAGTAGAGTATAGTACAATACAGCACAGTATAGTACAGTACAGTATAGTATAGTACAGTACAGTACGTTAGTACAGTACAGTACAGTATAGTATAGTATAGTACAGTACATTACAGTACAGTATAGTATAGTATAGTACAGTACAGTACAGTATAGTATAGTACAGTACAGTTAGTTAGTCAAGTAAGTACAGTAGTATAGTATAGTACAGTACAGTATAGTACATACAGTATAGTAAGTACGTACAGTATAGTACAGTTAGTATGTATAGTACAGTACAGTATAGTACAGTAGATAGTATATAGTCATACATTATAGTACAGTACAGTTAAGTATAGTATAGTACAGTATAGTACAGTACAGTATAGTACAGTACAGTATAGTATAGTACAGTACAGTATAGTATAAAAAACAGTACAGTATAGTATAGTACAGTACAGTATAGTATAGTACAGTACAGTACAGTACAGTAAGGTACAGTAGAGTATAGTCTAGTATAGTATAGTACAGTACAGTATGTACAGTATAGTAATAGTATAGTACAGACATTATGTACAGTACAGTATAGTATAGTACAGTATAGTACAGTCACTATAGCATAGTACAATACATTATAGTACAGTACAGTATAGTATAGTACAGTATAGTACAGTACATTGAGAACATAAGACAGTTAGTATAGTAAGTACAGTACAGTATAATTGTACAGTACAGTCAGTAAGTACAGTACAGTATAGTATAATATAGTATAGTACATTACAGTATAGTACAGTATAGTATAGTATAGTACAGTACATTATAGTACAGTATAGTACAGTACAGTATAGCATAGTACAATACAGTATAGTACAGTACAGTATAGTATAGTACAGAACAGTATAGTACAGTACAGTACAATATAGTGCAGTACAGTACAGTATAGTACAGTACAGTACAATATAGTGCAGTACAGTACATTATATTACAGTATAGTACAGTATAGTATAGTACAGTACAGTACAATATAGTGCAGTACAGTACAGTATAGTACAGTATAGTACAGTACAGTACAGTACAGTATAGTATAGTACAGTACAGTACAATATAGTACAGTACAGTATAGTACAGTATAGTATAGTACATTACAATATAGTGCAGTACAGTACATTATAGTACAGTGTAGTACATACATTATCGTACAGTACAGTACAGTAAGCATCCAGTACAGTATATAGTACAGTATAGTACAGTAAGTTACGTAATACAGTACAATATAGTGCAGTTACAGTACATTATAGTACAGTATAGTACAGTACAGTATATTTTAGTTTAGTACAGTACAGTATAGTATAGTACAGTACAGCATAGTATAGTATAGTACAGTAAAGTACCGTAGAGTACAGTACAGTATTGTATAATATAGTACAGTACAGTACATTATAGTACAGTATAGTACAGTACAGTATAATATAGTATAGTACAGTACAGTACAATATAGTGCAGTACAGTACAGTTACAGTATAGTACAGTACAGTACAGTATAGTATAGTACAGTATAGTATAGTACAGTACAGTACAATATAGTGCAGTACAGTACAGTATAGTACAGTATAGTATAGTACAGTACAATATAGTGCAGTACAGTACATTATAGTACAGTACAGTACAATATAGTGCAGTACAGTATAGTACAGTATAGTACAGTACAGTATCAGTACGTAGAGTTAGTATAGTACAGTACAGTACAATATATGTGCAGTACAGTACATTATAGTACAGTATAGTACAGTACAGTATATTTTAGTTAGTACAGTACAGTATAGTATAGTACAGTACAGCATAGTATAGTATAGTACAGTAAAGTACCGTATAGTACAGTATAGTATTGTATAATATAGTACAGTACGGTATAGTATAGTATTTGAGTTAAATACACATACATCCATTAGTCCAACATACTCAGCAATACCCATATTTCCTGCCTAACAGTTGATCCAGAATAAGGCAAAAAAAACAGAAAATTCCCCTTGACTCCAAGTGGCCAATCGGAAATATCCCTGGATCATCTCCAACGTTATGTATAAATACCAGTAACCTGCAACATCTTTATTTTCAGAAACTTTTTTTCAAACTATCCATTGAACCTGCCATCACAACGTCCATAGAAGTCAGTTCCACGGTTTAACATTCTTACAGTGAAAACTGTACTTAAAACTTAACCAAAGACTATCATTGTTCTATTGGGGAACGATGCCCCAGATATGGCCAATTTATGTATTTAAAATATGTTAATGATTCCCCACTGTTGTTAAAGGGAACTTTGGTATTTTCCTTTGACTAAAGAGTCAGAAGCTACTTCTTTAAGTGACATGCAAATTGCCTTTCTAAGCATATCTAGCATATCTTAATAAAAGACAGACCTTTGAGACCCACGGTCACATTAAGCCTTCTGCATCCCTTAGCACAGGGGGATACAAAGTAGCTAATTAGGCAGCTCCTAATTGTTGATTAAGCACAGGGAGCACTTCTGTCCTACTGTGGATTAGGAAGTAAACATTTTATTGACTTTACACAGGTGGATCTTTTGTTATAAATGACTTAGAAAGACAAGTGATCCATCATTTTATCAATGGAGTGTATAAGTCACAAAAACACAATTCTCTTATTGGGGAATTAACTGACGGCCACAGCACTAAGCTTCCTCTCTTTTTAGTGGCCCAGAACCAGTGGTATTGGGAATGTTGCTAAAGACAAACATTTTCCATAAGTAGATGCTTCCAATAAGGTTTTTTACTGATTGGTTCTACATCCCATCTGATTGGATCCAAACCAATAAAATGATGGGGTGGTGCTTATGAAACCTTCTAATAAGCCATCACTGAGAGCCGTTTGAAGGGCCGTTACACACACACAAAAACTATAATTCTAGCTGAGGTTGTTTGCCTTATTATAACCTTAAACTGCATCCTAGTTTATGACAACTTATCCTTAACGTATTCAATCTCACTCTGCCAGGTTCTGTTGTTGGGTCTTGCTCCCTCAGCCTCTAGCTCTCCATCAGGACTGGGACTGTTCAGCCTCTAGCTCTCCATCAGGACTGGGACTGTTAGGGCCAAACCCAGCAGAGCGAGGAGGAGAATCTTCTGATCAGTTTTAATAAGAAAAAAGGCCAAACCTTCTCAGCTACAATTACAGTTTAATCACTGAATATGTCCAGAAATTGGCTTTGGTTCTGTCCATCGATCTACAGGATTAAGTGGAGGCAAATTGAGCACATTACCTTCTATTTCACAAACTAATCTGCCATGTCTATTAATAGATTTATAAACTCCTTAATGCTACCATATTTATAGCTGACAAAGCAACAGATGAGTTAAGCTACCCATACACAAACAGATGTTTTTGCCAAATCAATTTAGGCATTTCACATGAAAGATAATTATTTTGTGTGTATTCGCCCTTTCCCACTTTTTTGAAAAGTTACCATGTTCTCTCCAGTTATTTAAACCAGATCTTCCTGTTTATTGTAAATTTCTCCAAATTGCTACATTCCTTAAACTGGCTTGACACCCCCCCCCTTTGTTAATTACCAAATGAATGACATTTTATTAAATAACCACGAAGCCATAAAAAACATTAAAATAGCTGCCAGTCTGCCAGTCATCCAGCCAGTCATAGGTCCAATGCACTGAGATGAAACTGGGAGGTAAATGTAAGAATAGCACCAATGGAAAGGGGCTGAACCCAAATCTATTTTACTCCTGAATTTAGGGTTTTTAGATGGCGTGTCCCCGCTGCCCCTTGTTGTATCATTAAAGTTTTGTAAAGATTTGCAGGACAAAGCACCACCAAATGACCACACCTTCTTTGGCGGACCATCTTACGCATGGGGTGGCTCCAGTCAGCATTGTCCTCATGGGTAAACTAATGTGACCAACACTACTCACATCACACACGTTTGTTTGTTGTCCGAAGTGCCCAATTGGCGCCCACTCCTTTCCTACCAAAAATGTATATGTGTACAGCCTTTAGGATGCCCATACAGTACAGCTTACCTTAAGACCGATCCAGCGACATTCAATTAGTTTCCAAGGAACAGCCTTTCTGGGTCTTCTTTGCATCCAACATATGATCTCGAGGTCTGGCTTTTACCAATCATTTTGCAAACGTATGTCGGCCGCAAAGAAGATCCGGAAAGGCTGTTCCTCAGAAATTGATTGAATGATGCAGGATCAGTCTTAAGGTAAGCTGATGTATGGGCACATTTATCTGGTTATTCAATAAAAGTTCTTATCATAAAAAATGGTGCTAATTTTGCCCCAACCATCAGATGTTATCTTTCAAATGTTAAATAAGATCTGGTTGCTTGGGGCAAAAATAGTGCATTTTGTACGATTACAGCTTTTATTGAATCTAATCATCTCTTTTTCACGTTTATAATATTTCCCAAAACTTGCCCCTCACTAGTAAAATAAAATAAAATTATAACCAGACAATATCGCTCGGCTTTCATATATTCACCTTTACTGAGATCACATCTAAAAAAATCCTATAGATACAAACAGAGAGTCAGACATAGGAAATATGAGTTACTGGATCCCTTTGTTTTATTGTGTATGGGAATTAACAATGTAAAGCAATAGTAAGAATATAAAGTGGAAATATCTGTTGCCCTTTTGTTTAATCCATTGAAATGCTGATATTAGGATAAAACATTTTCTATCCGTCTAATGCTGGAACAACTCTCCATAATCTTTCTTTTTTAAAGGTCCTATTCACCTAATGGCAACGCTTAATGCATAATTGCCTTGAGCCTTTTCTGTTCTAAATGGAAAAATATCCTAATCTAATGCTGTTGTCTCTAGGAAACGAATCAGAATTCCAGGAGAAGACACCGGTGCCACCCATGTGATCTAGGGAGGTTAATGCAGTTAAAGTTTTCACAGTCCATTAAGGAGCTTACGCTGACCCAGTGACATTTGAGCCAAACAACACGGAATGTATTATCATCACAATGGAGGGGCTCAGGGTTGGGTTGACTTGACACCGGGCCCAGGAAATCCCAAGTTAGCACTTAGTTTAAAAAAAAAAAAAGAAATCACTTTTCTTTCGACTTCTCAGCCCCGGCTAATAATAAACCTACTGTAATTGCAACATTAATACTGCTGAACTGGGAAACAAGGAACAGATGAAATGAAGATGTCAAATCTGCTGACTGCGTTCTGGATATGATAATACGGCCGCATTTCCAACAGTAAATGTTTAACAAAAAGATCAGATGACGAGAGCCAACAGAATGTTATCAATTTGAAGAAATGTCTATGGGGTGGGGGGGGGAGGTTCTCCTGTGTCGTACGCTCTTAATCCACCCTAAGAAAATCTGTCAGTACATTCATATATAATGGATGGAACCATTATTGCCCAGATCCTTAATATAGTATCCATAATATCATAGTTCCGTTACAATTTAACAAAAAACACACTGGACTTCTTTCCAACCAGGATTTTATTAAAGGAGAACAACCCATCAGGAAGAATACTGCTTCTTCCAGGCTTACTCAGTGCAAAAACGAAAGGAAAGCTAGTAGTACCATGTCAATGTAGTTTGTGCCTTGCACAGTTACATTGTAATACAGCATCACCTAGTCCGTCTAGGGAACTGCCAGAAACAAAAGGCCGTATTCATAAAGCCATGGTATGGTAAAATAATGATATCACTGCTTTGCAATAGTTGTCATAAATTAACAAACTCGTAAAATAACGATATGGTCATAAAATCAGTGCCCGCTATCATTTGAAAACTGTCGTATATTAAGGATGGGCTGGGTAACAATTGCATGCTCTTCTCTTTAGACATGGACCCGCTCAGAAATGGATTTCAGAATTATTCATTTTTCCGAAACGCGGAATTGTCTTTGATATTTATCAAATGATTGAGAATTTTCTAATTTCTTTTTTCCCCCAATATTTCTAGAAATCTCGAAAATACTACACAGAATGCCACAACAGGAAGCACATGAACGAGCCATTTACAGGAAGTGACCATTGCTATTTCTAACTTACTTTTAACTCTCATTCACTTATTGCAGATATTCAGAATTTTCAGATTTTTCAGAAATCCACAAATCTGCAAGTGGAGTGGATTTTTAGTGAGTTTACCCATCTCTATTTATAATACAGTAATGCCCCTTATCATGCATAATACTTCGTATCTTACATAAATGCTCCTTATTTGCATTAATACTTTGTATCTTACATAAATGCACCTTACATGCATTAATACTTCATATCCTACATTAATGCTCCTTATCATACAAAATGCTCCTTATTATTCATTAATGCTCCTATCGTACATTAATCTTCCTTATCGTACATTAATGTTCCTTATTATTCATTAATGCTCTTTATCTTACATTAATGCTCCTTATCATGCATTATTACTTCGTATTTTACGTAAATGCTCTTATCATACAAATGCTCCTTATCATCATTAATGCTCTTTCTTACATTAATGCTCTTATCGTACATTAATGTTCCTTATTATTCATTAATGCTCCTTATCTACATTAATGCTCCTTATCGTACATAATGTTCCTTATTATTCATTAATGCTCCTTATCTTACATTAATGCTCCTTATCATACAAAATGCTCCTTATTATTCATTAATGCTCCTTATCTTACAGTAATGCTCCATATCGTACATTAATGTTCCTTATTATCATAATGCTACTTATCTTATATTAATGCTCCTTATCATACAAAATGTTCCTTTCAATAATTAATGCTCCTTATCTTACATTAATACTCCTTATCGTACAGAATGCTCTTTATCGTACATTAATGCACTTATCTTGCATTAATGCTCCTTATCGTACATAAATGCTCCTTATCTTACATTAATGCTCCTATCAGACTTTAATGCTCCTTATCATACATTAATGCTCCTTATCATACATTAAAGCTCTTTATCGTTTATTAATGTTCCTTATTGTACATTAATGCTCCTATTTATTAATGCCCTTATTTTTACATTAATGCTCCTTATCGTACGTTAATGTTCTTATCATCAATAAAGCTCCTTATCTACATTAAGTTCCTTATTATTCATTAATGCTCCTTATCGTACATTAATGTTCCTTATCTTACATGAATGCTCCTTATCTTACATTAATGCTTCTTATCTTACATTAATGCTCCTTATCTAGATTAATGCTCCTTATTGTACATTAATGCTCTTATCATACAAAATGCTCCTTACATTTATTAATGCTCCTATCATTCATTAATGTTTCTTATCTTACATTAATGCTCCTTATCGTACATTAATGTTCTATTATTCATTAATGCTCCTTATCTTACACTAATGCTGCTTATCGTACATTCATGTTCCTTATCTTGCATTAATGCTCCTTATCTTACTTTAATGCTCCTTATCTTTCATTAATACTCTTATCTACTTAATGCTCCTTATCGTACATTAATGTTCCTTTTCTTGCATTAATGCTCCTTATCTTACATTAAGGCTCCTTATAATTCATAATGCTTCTTACTTATATTAATGTTCCTTATCTTACATTATCTCCTTCCTCATTCATTTATGCTCCTTATCTTACATTATGCCCTTATCTTTCTTTAATGCCTTTATCTACATTAATTGCTCTTATCATAAATTAATTGTTCCTTGTTATTCATTATGCTCCTTATCTTACATTAATGCCCTTATCTTACATTAATGCTCCTTATCTTCATTAATGCTCCTTATCTTACATTAAGCTCTTTATCATACATTAATGCTCCTTATCTTACATTAATGCGCCTTATCTTTCATTAATGCTCCTTATCTTTCATTAATGCTCCTTATCTTACGTTAATGCTCCTTACCGTACATTAAGGCTCCTCTCTTTCATTATGATCCTTATCGACATTAATGTTCCTTATCTTTCATTAATGCTCCTGATCTTTATATGCTCCTTATCTTACTTACTGCTCCTTACCGTACATAATGCTCCTTCTCTTTCATTAATGCTCCTTTAGTGTACATTAATAAGTCCTTATCTTACATTAATGCTCCTTATCTTATGCTCATAATAATGCTCCTTAAACTACTATTACATGTACATATCTTTTCATTATGTCTTATCTTACTTAATGCTCCTATCTCTACATTAATGCTCCTTATCTTACATTAATGCTCCTTATCGTACATTAATGTTCTATAGTACAGTACAATATAGTGCAGTACAGTACATTATAGTACAGTACAGTACAATATAGTGCAGTACAGTATAGTACAGTATAGTACAGTACAGTATCAGTACAGTATAGTATAGTACAGTACAGTACAATATAGTGCAGTACAGTACATTATAGTACAGTATAGTACAGTACAGTATATTTTAGTTTAGTACAGTACAGTATAGTATAGTACAGTACAGCATAGTATAGTATAGTACAGTAAAGTACCGTATAGTACAGTATAGTATTGTATAATATAGTACAGTACGGTATAGTATAGTATTTGAGGTTAAATACACATACATCCATTTAGTCCAACATACTCAGCAATACCCATATTTCCTGCCTAACAGTTGATCCAGAATAAGGCAAAAAAAACAGAAAATTCCTCCTTGACTCCAAGTGGCAATCGGAAATATCCCTGGATCATCTCCAACGTTATGTATAAATACCAGTAACCTGCAACATTCTTTATTTTCAGAAACTTTTTTTCAAACTATCCATTGAACCTGCCATCACAACGTCCAATAGAAGTCAGTTCCACGGTTTAACATTCTTACAGTGAAAACTGTACTTAAAACTTAACCAAAGACTATACATTGTTCTATTGGTGAACGATGCCCCAGATATGGCCAATTTATGTATTTAAAATATGTTAATGATTCCCCACTGTTGTTAAAGGGGAACTTTGGTATTTTCCTTTGACTAAAGAGTCAGAAGCTACTTCTTTAAGTGACATGCAAATTGCCTTTCTAAGCATATCTAGCATATCTTAATAAAAGACAGACCTTTGAGACCCACGGTCACATTAAGCCTTCTGCATCCCTTAGCACAGGGGGATACAAAGTAGCTAATTAGGCAGCTCCTAATTGTCTGATTAAGCACAGGGAGCACTTCTGTCCTACTGTGGATTAGGAAGTAAACATTTTATTGACTTTACACAGGTGGATCTTTTGTTATAAATGACTTAGAAAGACAAGTGATCCATCATTTTATCAAGTGGAGTGTATAAGTCACAAAAACACAATTCTCTTATTGGGGGAATTAACTGACGGCCACAGCACTAAGCTTCCTCTCTTTTTAGTGGCCCAGAACCAGTGGTATTGGGAATGTTGCTAAAGACAAACATTTTCCATAAGTAGATGCTTCCAATAAGGTTTTTTACTGATTGGTTCTACATCCCATCTGATTGGATCCAAACCAATAAAATGATGGGGTGGTGCTTATGAAACCTTCTAATAAGCCATCACTGAGAGCCGTTTGAAGGGCCGTTACACACACACAAAAACTATAATTCTAGCTGAGGTTGTTTGCCTTATTATAACCTTAAACTGCATCCTAGTTTATGACAACTTATCCTTTAACGTATTCAATCTCACTCTGCCAGGTTCTGTTGTTGGGTCTTGCTCCTCAGCCTCTAGCTCTCCATCAGGACTGGGACTGTTCAGCCTCTAGCTCTCCATCAGGACTGGGACTGTTAGGGCCAAACCCAGCAGAGCGAGGGAGGAGAATCTTCTGATCAGTTTTAATAAGAAAAAAGGCCAAACCTTCTCAGCTACAATTACAGTTTAATCACTGAATCTGGTCCAGAAATTGGCTTTGGTTCTGTCCATCGATCTACAGGATTAAGTGGAGGCAAATTGAGCAACATTACCTTCTATTTCACAAACTAATCTGCCATGTCTATTAATAGATTTATAAACTCCTTTAATGCTACCATATTTATAGCTGACAAAGCAACAGATGAGTTAAGCTACCCATACACAAACAGATGTTTTTGCCAAATCAATTTAGGCTATTTCACATGAAAGATAATTATTTTGTGTGTATTCGGCCCTTTTCCCCACTTTTTTGAAAAGTTACCATGTTCTCTCCAGTTATTTGAAACACAGATCTTCCTGTTTATTGTAAATTTCTCCAAATTGCATACATTCCTTAAACTGGCTTGACACCCCCCCCCTTTGTTAATTACCAAATGAATGACATTTTATTAAATAACCACGAATGCCATAAAAAACATTAAAATAGCTGCCAGTCTGCCAGTCATCCAGCCAGTCATAGGTCCAATGCACTGAGATGAAACTGGGAGGTAAATGTAAGAATAGCACCAATGGAAAGGGGCTGAACCCAAATCTATTTTACTCCTGAATTTAGGGTTTTTAGATGGCGTGTCCCCGCTGCCCCTGTTGTATCATTAAAGTTTTGTAAAGATTTGCAGGACAAAGCACCCACCAAATGACCACACCTTCTTTGGCGGACCATCTTACGCATGTGGTGGCTCCAGTCAGCATTGTCCTCATGGGTAAACTAATGTGACCAACACTACCCATCACACACGTTTGTTTGTTGTCCGAAGTGCCCAATTGGCGCCCACTCCTTTCCTACCAAAAATGTATATGTGTACAGCCTTTAGGATGCCCATACAGTACAGCTTACCTTAAGACCGATCCAGCGACATTCAATTAGTTTCCAAGGAACAGCCTTTCTGGGTCTTCTTTGCATCCAACATATGATCTCGAGGTCTGGCTTTTACCAATCATTTTGCAAACGTATGTCGGCCGCAAAGAAGATCCGGAAAGGCTGTTCCTCAGAAATTGATTGAATGATGCAGGATCAGTCTTAAGGTAAGCTGGATGTATGGGCACATTTATCTGGTTATTCAATAAAAGTTCTTATCATAAAAAATGGTGCTAATTTTGCCCCAACCAATCAGATGTTATCTTTCAAATGTTAAATAAGATCTGGTTGCTTGGGGCAAAAATAGTGCATTTTGTACGATTACAGCTTTTATTGAATCTAATCATCTCTTTTTCACGTTTATAATATTTCCCCAAAACTTGCCCCTCACTAGTAAAATAAAATAAAATTATAACCAGACAATATCGCTCCGGCTTTCATATATTCACCTTTACTGAGATCACATCTAAAAAAATCCTATAGATACAAACAGAGAGTCAGACATAGGAAATAATGAGTTACTGGATCCCTTTGTTTTATTGTGTATGGGAATTAACAATGTAAAGCAATAGTAAGAATATAAAGTGGAAATATCTGTTGCCCTTTTGTTTAATCCATTGAAATGCTGATATTAGGATAAAACATTTTCTATCCGTCTAATGCTGGAACAACTCTCCATAATCTTTCTTTTTTTAAAGGTCCTATTCACCTAATGGCAACGCTTAACTGCATAATTGCCTTGAGCCTTTTTCTGTTCTAAATGGAAAAATATCCTAATCTAATGCTGTTGTCTCTAGGAACGAATCAGAATTCCAGGAGAAGACACCGGTGCCACCCATGTGATCTAGGGAGGTTAATGCAGTTAAAGTTATTTCACAGTCCATTAAGGAGCTTACGCTGACCCAGTGACATTTGAGCCAACAACACGGAATGTATTATCATCACAATGGAGGGGCTCAGGGTTGGGTTGACTTGACACCGGGGCCCAGGAAATCCCAAGTTAGCACTTAGTTTAAAAAAAAGAAAAAGAAATCACTTTTCTTTCGACTTCTCAGCCCCGGCTAATAATAAACCTACTGTAATTTGCAACATTAATACTGCTGAACATGGGAAACAAGGAACATTGAAATGAAGATGTCAAATCTGCTGACTGCGTTCTGGATATGATAATACGGCCGCATTTCCAACAGTAAATGTTTAACAAGAAAGATCAGATGACGAGAGCCAACAGAATGTTATCAATTTGGAAGAAATGTCTATGGGGTGGGTGGGGGGAGGTTCTCCTGTGTCGTACGCTCTTAATCCACCCTAAGAAAATCTGTCAAGTACATTCATATTATAATGGATGGAAACCATTATTGCCCAGATCCTTAATATAGTATCCATAATATCATAGTTCCGTTACAATTTAACAAAAAACACACTGGACTTCTATTTCCAACCAGGATTTTATTAAAGGAGAACAACCCATCAGGAAGAATACTGCTTCTTCCAGGCTTACTCAGTGCAAAAACGAAAGGAAAGCTAAGGTACCATGTCAATGTAGTTTGTGCCTTGCACAGTTACATTTGTAATACAGCATCACCTAGTCCGTCTAGGGAACTGCCAGAAACAAAAGGCCGTATTCATAAAGCCATGGTATGGTAAAATAATGATATCACTGCTTTGACAATAGTTGTCATAAATTAACAAACTCGTAAAATAACGATATGGTCATAAAATCAGTGCCCGCTATCATTTGAAAACTGTCGTATATTAAGGATGGGCTGGGTAACAATTGCATGCTCCTTATCTTTAGACATGGACCCGGCTCAGAAATGGATTTCAGAATTATTCATTTTTCCGAAACGCGGAATTGTCTTTGATATTTATCAAATGATTGAGAATTTTCTAATTTCATTTTTTCCCCCAATATTTCTAGAAATCTCGAAAATACTACACAGAATGCCACAACAGGAAGCACATGGAACGAGCCATTTACAGGAAGTGACCATTGCTATTTCTAACTTACTTTTAACTCTCATTCACTTTAATTGCAGATATTCGAATTTTCAGATTTTTTCAGAAATCCACAAATCTGCAAGTGGAGTGGATTTTAGTGAGTTTACCCATCTCTATTTATAATACAGTAATGCCCCTTATCATGCATTAATACTTCGTATCTTACATAAATGCTCCTTATCTTGCATTAATACTTTGTATCTTACATAAATGCACCTTATCATGCATTAATACTTCATATCCTACATTAATGCTCCTTATCATACAAAATGCTCCTTATTATTCATTAATGCTCCTTATCGTACATTAATCTTCCTTATCGTACATTAATGTTCCTTATTATTCATTAATGCTCTTTATCTTACATTAATGCTCCTTATCATGCATTATTACTTCGTATTTTACGTAAATGCTCCTTATCATACAAAATGCTCCTTATCATTCATTAATGCTCCTTATCTTACATTAATGCTCCTTATCGTACATTAATGTTCCTTATTATTCATTAATGCTCCTTATCTTACATTAATGCTCCTTATCGTACATTAATGTTCCTTATTATTCATTAATGCTCCTTATCTTACATTAATGCTCCTTATCATACAAAATGCTCCTTATTATTCATTAATGCTCCTTATCTTACAGTAATGCTCCATATCGTACATTAATGTTCCTTATTATTCATTAATGCTACTTATCTTATATTAATGCTCCTTATCATACAAAATGTTCCTTATCAATAATTAATGCTCCTTATCTTACATTAATACTCCTTATCGTACATGAATGCTCTTTATCGTACATTAATGCACCTTATCTTGCATTAATGCTCCTTATCGTACATAAATGCTCCTTATCTTACATTAATGCTCCTTATCAGACTTTAATGCTCCTTATCATACATTAATGCTCCTTATCATACATTAAAGCTCTTTATCGTTTATTAATGTTCCTTATTGTACATTAATGCTCCTTATTTTACATTAATGCTCCTTATTTTACATTAATGCTCCTTATCGTACGTTAATGTTCCTTATCATACAATAAAGCTCCTTATCTTACATTAATGTTCCTTATTATTCATTAATGCTCCTTATCGTACATTAATGTTCCTTATCTTACATGAATGCTCCTTATCTTACATTAATGCTTCTTATCTTACATTAATGCTCCTTATCTTAGATTAATGCTCCTTATTGTACATTAATGCTCCTTATCATACAAAATGCTCCTTATCATTTATTAATGCTCCTTATCATTCATTAATGTTTCTTATCTTACATTAATGCTCCTTATCGTACATTAATGTTCATTATTATTCATTAATGCTCCTTATCTTACACTAATGCTGCTTATCGTACATTCATGTTCCTTATCTTGCATTAATGCTCCTTATCTTACTTTAATGCTCCTTATCTTTCATTAATACTCCTTATCTTACATTAATGCTCCTTATCGTACATTAATGTTCCTTTTCTTGCATTAATGCTCCTTATCTTACATTAAGGCTCCTTATAATTCATTAATGCTTCTTATCTTATATTAATGTTCCTTATCTTACATTAATGCTCCTTCTCATTCATTTATGCTCCTTATCTTACATTAATGCTCCTTATCTTTCTTTAATGCTCTTTATCTTACATTAATGCTACTTATCATAAATTAATGTTCCTTGTTATTCATTAATGCTCCTTATCTTACATTAATGCTCCTTATCTTACATTAATGCTCCTTATCTTTCATTAATGCTCCTTATCTTACATTAATGCTCTTTATCATACATTAATGCTCCTTATCTTACATTAATGCGCCTTATCTTTCATTAATGCTCCTTATCTTTCATTAATGCTCCTTATCTTACGTTAATGCTCCTTACCGTACATTAATGCTCCTTCTCTTTCATTAATGATCCTTATCGTACATTAATGTTCCTTATCTTTCATTAATGCTCCTTATCTTTCATTAATGCTCCTTATCTTACATTAATGCTCCTTACCGTACATTAATGCTCCTTCTCTTTCATTAATGCTCCTTAGTGTACATTAATATTCCTTATCTTACATTAATGCTCCTTATCTTACATTAATGCTCCTTAACTTACATTAATGCTCCATATTTTTCATTAATGCTCCTTATCTTACATTAATGCTCCTTACCGTACATTAATGCTCCTTATCTTACATTAATGCTCCTTATCGTACATTAATGTTCCTTAGTAGTAAGCATATGCCAACACTCTTTCATTAAGAATCCTTACTTCGTAAATTAATGTCACTTATCTTTCATATGCTCCTTATCTTACATTACATGTTCCTTATCGTACATTATGCTCCTTATCTTTCATTAATTATTCCCTTATGTCCATTAATGCTCCTCTTATCTTACGATTAATGCTCCTTATCGTACAGTAATGCTCCTATCGTACATTAATGCTCCTTATTTTACATTAATACTCTTATCTTTCTTTATGCTCTTATTCTTACATTAATGCTGCTTATCGTACATTAATGTTCCTTATTATTCATTAATGGCTCCTTATCTACATTAATGCTCCTTATCAGACAAAATGCTCCTTATCTTAATTAATGCTCCTTATCTTAATTATACTCTTATCGGACATTAATGTTTCTTATTATTCATTAATGCTCCTCATCGTACATTAATGCTCCTTATCTTAGATAATGCTCCTTATCGTACATTAATTCTTCTTATCATACAAAATGTCCTTATCATTCATTAATGCTCCTTATCGCACATTATGCTCCTTATCGTATATTAATGCTCCTTATCATTCATTAATGTTCCTTATTATTCATTAATGCTCCTTATCGTACATTAATGCTCCTTATCGTACATTAATGCACCTTATCTTGCATTAATGCTCCTTATCTTACATTAATGCTCCTATCAGACATTAATGCTCCTTACATACATTAATGTTCCTTATCATACATTAAAGCTCTTTATCGTTTATATGTCCTTATCATACATTAAGTCTCTTATTTAAATTAATGCTCCTTATTTGCATTAATGCTCCTTATTTACATTAATGTTTCTTTTATATTCATTAATGATCTTACTTTACACTAATGCTCCTTATCGTACATCAAAGTCCTTATTTTACATTAATGCTCCTTATCTTACATTAATGCTCCTTATCTTAGATTAATGCTCCTTATCATACATTAATGCTCCTTATCATACAAATGCTCCTATAATTCATTAGTGTCCTTATCATTCATTAATGTTCTTGTTATTCATTAATGCTCCTTATCATACATTAATGCTCCTTATCATTCATTAATGTTTCTTATCTTACATTAATGCTCCTTATCGTACATTAATGTTCCTTATTATTCATTAATGCTCCTTATCTTACACTAATGCTGCTTATCGTACATTAATGTTCCTTATCTTGCATTAATGCTCCTTATCTTTCATTAATATTCCTTATCTTCCATTAATGCTCCTTATCTTACGTTAATGCTCCTTATCGTACATTAATGCTCCTTATTTTACATTAATACTCCTTATCTTTCTTTAATGCTCTTTATCTTACATTAATGCTGCTTATCGTACATTAATGTTCCTTATTATTCATTAATGCTCCTTATCTTACATTAATGCTCCTTATCAGACAAAATGCTCCTTATCATTAATTAATGCTCCTTATCTTAAATTAATACTCCTTATCGTACATTAATGTTTCTTATTATTCATTAATGCTCCTCATCGTACATTAATGCTCCTTATCTTAGATTAATGCTCCTTATCGTACATTAATTCTTCTTATCATACAAAATGCTCCTTATCATTCATTAATGCTCCTTATCATACATTAATGCTCCTTATCGTATATTAATGCTCCTTATCATTCATTAATGTTCCTTATTATTCATTAATGCTCCTTATCGTACATTAATGCTCCTTATCGTACATTAATGCACCTTATCTTGCATTAATGCTCCTTATCTTACATTAATGCTCCTTATCAGACATTAATGCTCCTTATCATACATTAATGTTCCTTATCATACATTAAAGCTCTTTATCGTTTATTTATGTTCCTTATCATACATTAATGCTCCTTATTTTAAATTAATGCTCCTTATTTTGCATTAATGCTCCTTATCTTACATTAATGTTTCTTTTTATTCATTAATGATCCTTATCTTACACTAATGCTCCTTATCGTACATCAAAGTTCCTTATTTTACATTAATGCTCCTTATCTTACATTAATGCTCCTTATCTTAGATTAATGCTCCTTATCATACATTAATGCTCCTTATCATACAAAATGCTCCTTATCATTCATTAGTGCTCCTTATCATTCATTAATGTTCCTTGTTATTCATTAATGCTCCTTATCATACATTAATGCTCCTTATCATTCATTAATGTTTCTTATCTTACATTAATGCTCCTTATCGTACATTAATGTTCCTTATTATTCATTAATGCTCCTTATCTTACACTAATGCTGCTTATCGTACATTAATGTTCCTTATCTTGCATTAATGCTCCTAATCTTTCATTAATATTCCTTATCTTCCATTAATGCTCCTTATCTTACGTTAATGCTCCTTATCATACATTAATGCTCCTTATCGTACATTAATGCTCCTTATTTTACATTAATACTCCTTATCTTTCTTTAATGCTCTTTATCTTACATTAATGCTGCTTATCGTACATTAATGTTCCTTATTATTCATTAATGCTCCTTATCTTACATTAATGCTCCTTATCAGACAAAATGCTCCTTATCATTAATTAATGCTCCTTATCTTAAATTAATACTCCTTATCGTACATTAATGTTTCTTATTATTCATTAATGCTCCTCATCGTACATTAATGCTCCTTATCTTAGATTAATGCTCCTATCGTACATTAATTCTTCTTATCATACAAATGCTCCTTATATTCATTAATGTCTTTATCATACATTAATGCTCCTTACGTATATTAAGCTCCTTATCATTCATTTGTTCTTATATTCATTAATGCTCCTTATCGTATTAATGCTCCTTATCGTACATTAATGACCCTTACTTTGCATTAATGCTCCTTATCTTACATATTGTCCTTATCAGACATTAATGCTCATTATCATACATTAATGTCCTTATCATACATTAAAGCTCTTATCGTTTATTTATGTTCCTTATCATACATTAATGCTCCTTATTTTAAATTAATGCTCCTTATTTTGCATAATGCTCCTTATCTTACATTAATGTTTCTTTTTATCATTAATGATCCTTATCTTACACTAATGCTCCTTATCCGTACATCAAAGTTACGTATTTACATTAATGCTGCTTATCGTACATTAATGTTCCTTATCGTACATTAATGCTCCTTATCTTTCATTAATATTCCTTATCTTCCATTAATGCTCCTTATCTTACGTTAATGCTCCTTATCATACATTAATGCTCCTTATCGTACATTAATGCTCCTTATTTTACATTAATACTCCTTATCTTTCTTTAATGCTCTTTATCTTACATTAATGCTGCTTATCGTACATTAATGTTCTTATTCATTAATGCTCCTTATCTTACATTAATGCTCCTATCAGACAAAATGCTCTTATCATTAATTAATGCTCCTTATCTTAAATTAATACTCCTTATCGTACATTAATGTTTCTATTATTCATTAATGCTCCTCATCGTACATTAATGCTCCTTATCTTAGATTAATGCTCCTTATCGTACATTAATTCTTCTTATCATACAAAATGCTCCTTATCTTCATTAATGCTCCTTATCATACATTAATGCTCCTTATCGTATATATGCTCCTTATCATTCATTAATGTTCCTTATATTCATTATGCTCCTTATCGTACATTAATGCTCCTTATCGTACATTAATGCACCTTATCTTGCATTAATGCTCTATCTTACATTAATGCTCCTTATCAGACATTATGCTCATTATCATACATTATGTTCCTATCATACATAAGCTCTTTATCGTTTATTTATGTTCCTTATCATACATTAATGCTCCTATTTTAAATAATGCTCATTTTGCATTAATGCTCCTTATCTTACATTAATGTTTCTTTTTATTCATTAATGATCCTTATCTTCAACTAATGCTCCTTATCGTACATCAAAGTTCCTTATTTACATTATGCTCCTTATCTTACATTAATGCTCCTTATCTAGATTAAGCTCCTTATCATACATTAATGCTCCTATCATACAAAATGCTCCTTATCATTCATTAGTGCTCCTTATCATTCATTAATGTTCCTTGTATTCATATGCTCCTTATCATACATTAATGCTCCTATCATTCATTAATGTTTCTTATCTTACATTAATGATCCTTATCGTACATTAATGTTCCTTATTATTCATTAATGCTCATTATCTTACACTAATGCTGCTTATCGTACATTAATGTTCCTTATCTTTCATTAATGCTCATTATCTTACATTAATGCTCCTTATCGTACATTAATGCTCCCTTTCTTGCATTAATGCTCCTTATCTTACATTAATGCTCCTTATAATTCATTAATGCTCCTTATCTTACATTAATGCTCCTTCTCATTCATTAATTCTCCTTATCTTACATTAATGCTCCTTATCTTTCTTTAATGCTCTTTATCTTACATTAATGCTCCCTATCGTACATTAATGTTCCTTGTTATTCATTAATGCTCCTTATCTTACATTAATTCTCCTTATCATACATTAATGCTCCTTATCATACATTAATGCTCCTTATCATACATTAATGCTCATTATTCATTAATGCTTCTTATCGTACATTAATGTTCCTTATACATTAATGCTCCTTATCATACGTTAATGCTCCTTATTGTACATTAAAGTTCCTTATCTTACATTAATTCTCCTTATCATACATTAATGCTCCTTATCGTACATTAATGCTTATTATTCATTAATGCGTCTTATCGTACATTAATGTTCCGTATACATTAATGCTCCTTATCATACATTAATGCTCATTATTCATTAATGCTTCTTATCGTACATTAATGTTCCTTATATATTAATGCTCCTCATCATACATTAATGCTCCTCATCATACATTAATGCTCTTCATTGTACGTTAATGCTCCTTATCATACATTAATGCTCCTTATCATACATTAATGCTCCTTATCGTACATTAATGCTCCTTATCATACATTAATGCTCCTTATCGTACATTAATATTTCTTATCATACATTATTGCTCCTTATTATTCATAATAAGGTAAGGGATTTACCCACTGCGGGATTTTAATGCCCGCTATTTGCTGGCGTTAAAATCCTACGCTAAAACTAGTATTAAAACGCGAGCATCGGATGTGTGGGTGATTTTTGCGTAACCCAAGCATCCAGCGCTAATATGGAGTTAAAGTCGTGCTAACCGGTAGCGAACCGCTTTGCGCAAATTTACCTCAATATATTTGCCCAGCAAGTCTGGGTAAATGAGGCCCGTAGACTTTAGTTTCTTTTTAAAGGGCATGACCATTCCAGCAATAAAATCTATACTTACCTTCCCCACCCTCACAAACCCCAAGACCATTATATTTACTTACCTTCCCACAGTCCCCTAAAGCTCCATTTACTTACCTCCCTCCCCTGTAAACCCAGCATCTCCTTCTGATACCAACTATCATTCCGGATACATCAGTCACAGCTCATTGAGTTTACAGAGTAGGCGAGGAGAGGCAGAGTAAATGGGGCTTTGAGGACTATGGTTTAGTAAGTAAATATAAGGATCCCAGTTTGGGGCTAAGATGAGTGGATTTTACTGCAGGGGTGGACATGCCTTTTAATACAGATATTGTGCATTTCATGTTTGTATACAGGATGTAAAAAAATGTAGGAAATTGGTCTTGCACGTTGCTTACAATTATTAAAAATAATTATTACAATTATGTCAAAGGGAGCACATTAAACCTAAATAATATATGAATAAATAAATACAACGACTCTTACCTTTCTATGTGATCTGGTTCAGAATATACGTGCAGGGAATGTCTGTGTTTCTAAACTAACACTTATATGCCCATACAGGGGTAACCCTAGGTCTGAGAATGCTAGGGGTATATTTATACAGACGTGTAAAATGAATCAATGTTTTACAATGGTCTCTTTTACTTGCACTGCAGTCAGTAATTGCAGATGCTTCAGGATATTCTAGAAGCAACAAATATTTTTTTGGTCACATTTTGTCACATATGTTTTTCACTTTATCTGTTTTGTAGTCTGGACCTTTCTTAAAGACTCCACAGTTCTTAAGTTGGACTCTTAGGGGCATATTTAGGTTAGCTAATTTACAATCGAACGTTCGTTAATTAACGAACGTTCGATTGTAGAAAACCGTGCAGTAGTAAACTACCACAATGGTATTCTATGGGGATTGTAAATCTACAATTTCGTTATCGTAGATTTACGATCGGCATCGTAAATTTACATTCGGTATCATAAATTTACGATTGTTAAACCGATCCTTAATCTCCGATTGGTTTAACAATAGTAAATTTACGGTACCGATTGTTAAAGTCACAGAGTCACAAAAAAGCGATACTGCAGCTTTAGAAATATGGTCCTTAGCAAGTTAAAGGGTCTCTCAATTCTTTATGTGCCTTCTGGCATTGGTCAGCATACCAATCAGATTCTTTCTGAAAGAATTTGATTGTAACCAATTCTGATAGGGTACAATCTGATTATTTCAGAAATAATTGGTATACTGACCAATCCTTTCCCAGGTCCCAGAGCCATTTACTGTGAGTTACCATTGCTATTTTACCTTATATTTAGACGGATCTTTGCAGATTTTTTTCTCCCATTGATTTTAATGGGTTTGCCTGCAGATTTTTTGAATTTTCAAATTCGGATTTTAGCTGTTTTGCCCATCTCTAAAGATGAGCAGGAAGCAGCTGTCTGATCATTTGGCCAGCATACTTGTGGCATTCAGAGTTGGGCATCAAAGCTTGTTTTCTGGGCTTTCAAAAAAATAATATTTCTTTGCCTTGCACTATGCAGTGTTTATTCCCAGTTGGGTTTCCTGCTCAATCTGGCGGACAACTTCTGGATTACCGTCCTAGTTTTGCAGTTTGTATAACTGACAACATTTTGACGGTTTCACAAAACTGTGAAGCTAGAAATTAGAAAACAATTATTATTAGAGAACAATAATAACTAGGCAGCATCTAGAGATAACTCTACTATTTTGGGATAGTTCTGAAGATAATAAAAATATTCTACTTATTTCTTAATATTTCCAATGAACAAATACAAAATAAAACAAGGCACAAGGGCAATAGAAAGCACAAAGATGAAATAACTCACGTCTCCGTCTTGTTTTGGAAAGTCACATAGGAGATACCCCACTCAACGTTTATATTTTTATATTAGTTATATTATGTTTGCTTACAAATTGAACCGAGCAGTCTACCAAGCAACACCTTGAAAGTGCCACATATTGTTTGCAGATCACCTTTTTCCTTTATCAGATCTTCCCCAGACTGAAAAAAACATTGATTATGTGTTGTACTTTATATAAGAAGAGTCAAGCCAACTGCTAAATCTCTGCCATATCAAGTCAGCGCCAAGAAAAAGAATAGACTCATATTCTTAATTCTCCGAAACTGTATTGATAATCAATTGAAATTCAAGGGAAGCTGTCCAGTCCTCAATTGCGGTATAAGTTGAAAAACAATTTGACAATAATAGCTTGTGCGCACCGTTTCTGAAACAGTCGATATTTTATTCATGTAAAGGGCAAATAACAATTAGGCAATGCGACATTGTGTTTTTGTTTTTTTTAATAAAAACACAAGATGGGAAAATAGCTCGGCAACAAGATAAGTTCCGTATTGAATTTTTTTTTGTATTTGTATTTTTAATTGTGGTGAAAATGAAACGTCAGCTGTTGAATAGCTAGGGCAACCAAACATGGATAATGAATTGGCTTTTACACTTGGCGGCATACAGCCAACTTTATGGCCATTGTGCTCGGACTGATAAGATGTCCTTGTAAAAGACTTTAACCAACATCCATATTCTGCGTTTAATCTCAGACCAAATACCAATTTTCTTGAAAGCATTGGGAACTATATGCTTAAATCTGAAATTTAAAGGGCACGTTCAGTGCAGGTAACTAACAATTCACCGGGAAAAAAAATGGTGAACTGTCAGTTACCGGCCCCCAACCCCAACTGGAATATTTTGCACTTTATTACCTGCATTACTAACCAGATATTTAATGATAATTATTGCCTCCAGAGTAAGAGTAAGCTGACAGAGTAAGCTGGCCCCTCCCTCCATGCAGTCAATCAAGGCT
The DNA here is from genome assembly GCA_019447015.1 of Hymenochirus boettgeri. Lineage (NCBI taxonomy): Eukaryota > Metazoa > Chordata > Amphibia > Anura > Pipidae > Hymenochirus > Hymenochirus boettgeri. The sequence goes on along the minus strand of CM033473.1, from coordinate 29,568,257 downwards.
GTGACAACTGGCATTACAGCCAATGGTTGATTACTGTTTCACCTGCTGCCTCCTCTGCAGCTTATACAAAGCTCAGTAAGCAGAGGGAGTCGGAAGATAACTTTGACAGAATGGAAGAAAACTTATCATTAAATATCTGGTTATAAATGTATGTAACAAACTGGTTAAAGTAGCAGTTGGGGTTGCAAGCAGATAACTGACCAGTTTGGTTTTTTAGGGGTGGACATGGCCTTTAAACTCTCTAAAAAAGACACCTCCACACGTGAAACAAAATGGTCACTTGTCAATTATTTGCCCCTTATTTTAAGCACTTTATTATATGCATTTCTAAACAGACATTTAACCATGTGGTTAAAGGGCATCCATGGCTTAAAAATTACTTTTAAAAGTCTTTTTCCCTAGAAGGTAGGAACATGTACTCCTTCCTCCCTGGGAGGTCAGTGCTGTGACTGACAGCTTACTGCACATGAGGTTATCACTTGTGACTATCTCTCATCCTGATTCCAGACAAAGACTTGTAGCCATTTTGTTAGAGGTTCTCCAGCAATTCACAGGTGGCAATAGTAGATTTATGATCCCCATAGAATACCATTGCGGTAGTTTACTACCGCATGGTATTCAACAACCAAACGTTCGTTAATCGACTAACATTCGCCGTAAATGTATGACCACGGACGTACATTATCGATAGCGCGTGGTACCATGCATTTACAAATAGGGCCCCTAAAACCACCAGAGAACCACAAGCCATTTGTCTGAATGTAGCCTTAGTTAGAATTTCACAGCATAGGTGAAAGCTTTCTTATGTGGGGTTAACAATGGAAAATTCTTGTCCAATAACATCTTGTAAACCTTTCTTATTACATTATCCAGTATTTTTGCTTTCTTTTCATTTTTTCCCAGTCCTGGCTCTTTTTTCCCTTGAAAGAAAGCAAGTTAAGTCTCACATTTTATGTAAAATTCCATTTTCTTATCCCCACGTTTCTGCCCTGACCTGCGTCATTTATTCTCTAAACCGAGTCACTTTAACCGAAACACCCGCGTTTGCACAAATAAATGTTGACTGGGGTCAAGGACAGTAACAATATAATTTTACATATGTGGAGTGTCACATATTCTCAGAAAGAAGGTCAGTCTTCCGGCAAGCTGTTCTGAGAATGGAAAAAAATAAACACCTTAGTATTTAATAAGAGGTGAAAAATGTTTCCTGGGTTGTAAATCTGCAGAAACCAATCAGATGTTAATAAATGTTTTCTTACTGTAGTAGACCAGTAAAAAGGAATCGTCTGATAGGTTGCCGCAAATTACCAGCATGGGCAAATTTTAGCATCTCTTATTAAATAAATTAGCCTGTTTATTAGTACAGGATATACAGCATCTAAAGGTTCGTACACACACTCGATCCCCCAGGCGGATCAGCAAACGACCCCCAACCGAACGCATACACATGGACGATTTTCACCCGAAACGGGCATTCGTTGCGTGTAGCGCTCGCCCGTCGGGGGTTGTTCCTCGCCTATAAATTGAGCTTGTGTACGAGCCTTTAGTCTTTCAAGGGTTGTAAAGATATCTCATGTTAGTTATAAAGCTTTCTTCCAGCCACCATGCAATAAATGATTTCCTTAGTAACCTTAGAATGGTGGCAAACTTGCTTTCATCTATCCATGGTTCATGGCAGCAACCTAATACTGAGATAGCATGGATGCTATTTTTGTGCATTAGAATTCTATTTTATTTGCCTGTATGTGGTCAATTCCTTCCTGACTCCTGATTGCCATTTCCCCCCCTTTTTAGCTGGGGTTTTTTGCCTTCCCCTGGATCAACTGTTAGGTAGGGTTAAAAAAAAAAAAAAAGGGGTGAATAGGTTGGACTTGATGGACGTATGTCTTTATTCAACCTTAATTACTATGTTACTATGTTACTATGTCACTAGTTGCACACTAGAGTGGCACTGTAAGCGCATACGTTATTTACATGTACACAGTGCAAGCTCCATCAGGACCTGTCAGAGTAGCGTGATCCAGAGTAAGTACTCAAACTTCCCTCCTTGCTCCTGATCATTTAATTGAGGAATGGGAGGTAAGATATAGCTCCTTTACCACACCTCCTTCTAGTAAACTGAAAAAAATTAAGTCTATTAAAACTAAGTAGAGATATCCTTTAAAATACATATACAGGAGACTAGGAGTGGAAGATCCATACAGGTGTTGAAAGGAATCCCCATTGTGATGCAGGTGACCATGGCTTAGTGAATAAATTCCTCTATATAACCTTAATTAGAAGAGCCTTATGAATGGCTTGTGCTCTAACAGTTCGAAGTAGATATGTCAATTGGGAAATTTAGCAGATACAATGGGAAGAAAATAATCTGGACCAGACTTACTTATACTGGTACCACTAGGAGGCACACAACCAACCTCTCCATGGTATGATTGCCTGCAAGCTTATCAACCATCTAACATAGACCTAGGGATAATTTGGACCTTGTCAGTAGAAGGACCCCTGACAATAAAAAGACTGGTAGGATATATCTGTACCCCAGAACAAGGTGTGTTTAGGGGAAGTGTGTTTTAGTATTAGTATAATCTGTCTATTCTGTTGAATTTTAAATTGATAGATTGATATGCTGATTGTTTGCTAAGCTTCAAAATCTAGTGGAAGATATCAATGAATCACTTTATAACAGCTGCTGTCCACATTATTGACCACTGTGCTAAGGTCTGCAGGAAAGAAGACAACCCTTGGAATGTAATTTAGGGAGGTATACTCACCTTTGTTGTTGGCTACGATGTCACAGTTGCAAATGTAGAAACTTCAATAAAAATATACATACCAATGAAAAAAACCTTTTTAAGTAATCCCCACCCTGGAATCCTGGGTTTGCCCCTTGGAAGGACAGTCCAACCCTATGAGTACCAATGCTATGCATGAATTTTCCAGCAGTTTCCAGCAGATTTGTTCACACATACAGCAGTTCGGAACAAAGAGGTTTAATGCAAAATAGAAATTGCTTGGCAACGCTGTGGCCTTTCCAATATTTAGAATCAGTGTCATTCCTGTTAAATATACGGTGCAGTTGATTATTTATTACATAATAACATTTCAAAATTATTGGCATTTCCATAAAACATGGAGCACATCCCATTCCTTCTAATATTACCGCCTTGTTTTAATGATTCTATTTCATCGGACTAAAGGGATTGCTTCTGTCTGCCGACTAAATGGAATCTAAATGATCACAAGTAGTCACATGTGTAAATCTTGGGTAATAGTTTATTTCTCTCATTTTCATTCTCGGCTACCACATAATCTGCTAAGCAATATGTTTTTCCTGCAGATGACAATATTGGGAGACAACATAACTTGAGTAGATTGATTGGTCCTCCGGCTCTGCCATCTCCTCGCGTAATGACTGGAATTTTTGCCTAATGATGTTACATTTGTCCTTTGGATGATGTAGAACGTGCTACAGAGGATGAAAAGATGCGCTCTGATCACTCATTACTTTGCAAGCATTTCATTCCCTCACCAACCCTGTCCCGGGACTATTAATAATATTTACAGATGCTATTGTGACAGATTTAGATTGGGTGATCTGGAATCAGGACAGAAAAGGTTAAAGTGAATGTGTGGGTGGGCACCATTGAGAAACATAGGGATGGTGATTAATAGTGGAAAATGCTGGACGATAAAAAAAATGTGATCAAATTTATTTTAATGTTTGGCCCTATCTATCTATCTGTGGCAGGGTTTTCTCATCTCCCCCAAAACATGTGCATAGAGGCATGAAATAATATACATAGGTCAACGTCACACAGTGATTATATGAAGCAGCCTGTTAATGACCATTAGGCAACGATTTCTCTTGGTTTGTGATAGAACACTCTGCACCAGTATTCACCTAAATTCACTGTTATTTATATATTAAATTCTACAAATAAATGTGTTGTTTTTTTCCCTTGCTATATTTATCTTTTAAAGCATTGGAACCCATATTTGTTTTTGTGATGACATCTTGTGTGCTAATAGGAGGAAGGAAAGATCCAGTTTGCGTAAGTGTTCAGACCATGGCCCATATTTATAAAACTGCATTTTTATTGTAGAGTTTTATTGAATGAACGCCATCATACATTTATGACACATGATCGTTAGTGTACGAACGTTTGCCACAATGGTATTCTATGGCTGGAAAAAAACGGATATTTATTTACGATAGTGATCATAAATGAACAATCGTTTTATCGATCATAAAGGTGCGGTGTCTCTAAAATTATAAATATGACCCCATGTGTTGAGGATACTTTAAAGGGCAACTATACTGTAAAAAATATTTGCCTCATATTAATCTATAAATAAATACATGTAAGTAGCACTCTGAGGTGTGTGTGTTGCTTCATGCCTTCAATCCAGTACTTTGCTCAACCTAAGTATTCCCCTCCCACTCTTAACTGACACCTCCTTCCACCTTGCATGACTTTCTGAGAACTCAAGCATGCACAATAATAACAATAAGTCAGCATTGGGAGGGGGGGATTTCCCACAAAGCAATTGAAACCTTCTAACCAAAAAAGTAACTTTTTCATTTAGAAACAAAAGTGCACACAGCAGAACAGCTTATGCTAGTAACACACTTGATTGACAGCTGAAATGTAGGATGTTTCTAAAGATATCTAAAGAAATAGGAGACAGATCAACAAAAACATGATACTGCAAGAGTGACTTACCTTACCAGCATTCTTCAAGTGAGATCATTGATCGGGAATTTTCTCTCCCAATGGCCATGTTCTAGGCATAAGCAAACAGCTATAGCTCCATTCAAAGTTTTTTTTTCTCTTAAAAGTCAGGGATCCTTATCAGCCATTGAGCAACTCTTTTTGCATACAATATAATAATTTTGGCTGAGTTTTCCAACTTTTGCAAAGACTAATCCAAGAGGTGGGTGGGGGAAGTTTAAGTTAGGAAGGGGGCACCAAGGGGGACTTACTTAGGGAACCAAACTGGCGAGAAACAGCGCTGTTGTGTTAGACATGTTCTTTAACTAATTAGACTTTAATTCTACTTTAAAATAATTGCTTTAATTTAGAAGAATAATCTAGAGATATTAGAGATAATACAAATGCAACCGAGTAGTGTTTGAACCAACAGTGCTACCTGGGAAATTCATTTATTGGGAAGTAGTAACTATAATAAGACACCTAGGGCCCTATTTATAAAAAATCGTTATCGTTATCGTAAAATACCGATCGTTATCGTAAAATAACGACCGGGTTTTTACCAATAACTACCGTTATTTACCGATAACGACCGTTATTTACCGATAACGGTCGTTATTTACCGATAACGGTCGTTATCGGTAAATAACGACTGTTATCAGTAAATAACGACCGTTATCGGTAAATAACGACCGTTATCGGTAAATAACGACCGTTATCGGTAAAACCCCGGTCGTTATTTTACGATAATGATCGGTATTTTACGATAACGATAACGATTTTTTATAAATAGGGCCCCTAGATGCTATCTAAAAATGTTGACTTTCCTGATCTTTACAAAGTAGAAGAATTAAACAAAATACAGGTCGTTCAGCATTTACTATTAGTAATCTATGGAAATTGTCATAGGGGTGCACGGTATCTGAAATTTCCCAGATCAAGTCTCTCTTGGAAATGTTTTGTGGTCAAATTAGACCACAGACCTTTTTGGACAATGAGATTTGCTTTGTGAAAACCTAACTTTACACCTTAATCAATACTCCATAATACCCCCAAGAATGTTGAGGAGACCAAATACTGCAGCCTGAGGTGGACATCTTGTTAAACGGTATGTCCATCTAATTATTTAACTTTCTTCTTTACTGTTTAACTGAAGAACGGGAGATCAATGAGCTATGACTTCGGTTCTTCAGTAAAACTTGCAGGAGAGTAGGAGAAAATTACCCACGGATCGCTCCAGCTTCTATGACAGTCGCCGGTACATGCGCCCACAATGCCACTGTGGGTGCGTTGGAGAATGTCAGTGGGGTCGGAGTCTTTCAGAGGCGCTGGAGTGATCTGCGGTAAGTTCTTCATCCTCTCCTGCAAGTTTTACTGAAGAACATGAGGTAAGACATAGTTCATAAGTTTAGTTATATTACTAAATAGTTTGTATCACTAAAAATAAACGTGAGAACATCTAATTTACGTGGAAGTTTTAATTCTGAAATATTTCCATTTTTTAATGGTGTGACTTACTGTGAAAAATATTTTGTATTTAATAAGTTTTACTAATAAAAAAGGAAATTTATTAAGAGCCTTTACTAGTGGAACTTACGAAGATACTTTAAAAAGACTGTCTGTTCCTAGGCAGATTTTGCTGTAAGTTTGAGAGCACAGACATAAAATTCATCATCACATTTGCCAGTAAATGAAGTAAACCTCTCTGCCCATTTACGTGAGATCTGGTTCATAATCTATTTCTGCTCTGTATGAAGTCATTTACTGTGTCAGCTCAGGAATGTAGATTAAGATTTGGTTCTTTATCCATTAAGAACACTTTAGGTTCATCTGAGGACCTACAGCTTATGGGGGAGTGTGAACTAGATGTAACGCTATTCTAAACAAGAGATGAAGAGTAATAGGAACAAATAGCCCTAAGGGCATTGTTTACATGGACTTTATTTACCTTTCCAGTAAATTATTAGGCAGTCAATGTTAACAGCAAATAGTTAATGATAAACAGAGATAATACATGAGATATCTGGTTCTTGCCTGAAGCTCAGCAATAAAATATCCTAAATGGAGAAGTAATTGCTACCAAGCTCCAAAAACAGCTTAGGGCTGTATAATGCAACTATTGCACCACATTTGGTTAGAAATGAGAAATCTACCCTTAGATACATTTACCACAATTTACAGCTTATTAAAAGAATTTGGGGGAGATGCAGTAATGGGCTGTATCGCTCATTTAGCAGCAATATTGGGTCAGCATCTGGTTTACTTATAACTAACAGGGTCTGTTCAGATGCACTAACTAATTTGTTGCGCAAAAACAAAACCTAATGGCAGGGCAGACGCATCTTACCTTCCATGTTCCAGTGATGCAATAACTATCCCAAAGTGATTACTGAATTGTGGGAACCTGGAAGGTAAGAGGAGTGCCAAGGTAAGTATTACATCTCCCCATGTCTCTAAACTTCCCTGTGAAATTGAGCAATTAATCAAATAGAAGCTGATCGGACCATTTGGAAATTTTCATACAATCCCATCCATGGCATCATAATCTTGTGGAGATTCCTTGATGAAGTCTGCTCAAGATTGATAGGGCAAGGTAGTATATGAGAGACCTGCAGTTGTTGCCCACCCCCCTGGCTTATTGAGCTCAGACAGTTTTTTGACCTTTGAATAAGGGCTTGTCTTTAAGATCCATTCATAAATAGCATCATGTAAAGTAGGGAGGCAGATTTTCTTTTCTTGTGGGACAATACTCATTGTAATCTATTAATTATACTTATAATGATTTTGTATTGTATTTCATTTTTATATAGCACAGAGCGGCACTTTACATTTAGTGTCTCCTTTCACATCAGGCATTATCCAATGAAAAGTTTACAATTGAATGACCCTCTTACACATACATCCAATGTCTTTTTGATTGGAGACCAGAATACCCAGAGGAACCCACAGTACAGGAAGAACATACAAACTATCAGCCACTGGTTCAGATATGTGGATGACACCTGGGTTAAAATCTGGCAGAAGGAAGTACAAGCTTTCACAGAACAAATCACTGCTGTAGACCAGAACATCAAATTTACAAGGGAAGAGGTACTAAACAACACACTGGTTTTCTTGGACTGCTTGGTAGAAGTCAGGGAGAATGGTAAACTGGAAGTAGAGGTTTACAGAAAACCAACACACACAGATCAGTATTTGATGTTTGACTCCCACCACCCTTTAGATCACAAGCTGGGTGTCATCAGAACCCTGCAACACAGAGCTGAGAACATCCCCACTAGCACAGAGGCGAAGGCTAAAGAAATGAAATATCTCAGAGGAGCCCTTAAAACTTGTGGATATCCAGACTGGGCCTTTGTCAAAAGAAGTAGAAGGAAAGAAAAGAACACAAATACCAACAGTGAAGGGGAAAAGAAAGACAGGAGGAAGAACATGGTCATCCCATATGTAGCAGGGGTCTCCGAGAAATGAAGAAGAAATTTCAAAAAACAGTGGGGGAGATTCAATATGCCCCTTTTCCGTCTAAACCCCACGTTAACCCGAAAAAAATCGGGTTAACGTGGGTTTTAGACGGAATTTAGAGCACGGCGCCATTTCCGAATGTTTTTGGAAATAGCGCTGTGCTAACGATCCAAAACCCCTGCCGTTAAGTTTTGCGCTACCTCGTAGCGCGAAACTTAACGGTAAAGGCGGCTGTGGAGCATTAAGTTCGCGCTCCTTACCTTAGCCCGATCCCGCGATGCAATAACTGATGTAATCCCGTTTACGTCAGTTATTGTATCGCGGGATCGGGCTAAGGTAAGTAACGCGGCTCTCACTTATTGAATCTCCCCGATTGTATCCCTGTCTGCTTTAAACCAAATAACACACTTGGGCGGCAATTGGTACTTCTGAAAGACTCAATTCCGAAACACAAGAAAAGCGACATCATATACGCAGTGCAGTGCAGTGAAGAATGCTCTGATTTGTATGTGGGGGAGACCAAACAGCTACTGAACCAACGTATGGCCCAGCACAGAATTCATCAGGTCAGGACTCAGCCATGTACCTGCATCTTAAGGAAAAAGGACATACCTTGTGAACATCCTTTCAAAGGAAGAAGACTGGTTCAAGAGAGGTGTCAATAAGCCAATTATGTGAAAATAAAGAAACCAAGCCTGAATAGAGGTGGGGGGTTCGACACCAACTGTCTGCCATGTACAATGCTGTTTTGACACCTTACCCTGGGCGTTCCTATAACACCTCTTGGCCACAATGCAACCACGTCTTGAATTCACATGTCACTTGGCTGTGATATGCTAATTGGGACTTTCCAGGGTACATAATTGCCAACAGATTCTTGTACAAGTCATTCTGAATTGAGATGACCAGCAAAACGTCTTCAAGAACTAAACTTTAAGTCCAGTTGATCTAACTGAATACAACAGATATTTCTTTGCTAATATGTCCAATGACGGAGTTGTAGTGAGAACACAGGACTACAGGACTCCTGGGCATCATTTCTAACAACCGACCCACTATGTTCTAAATTCCTTCATTGTGGCTAAAGATGAGCAGTAGTTTTATTCCAGAAATGGTTCTGTGGTGGAACTACTGGTTTCAGAATTAAAATTTTGAAAATTCAAAAGTGTTGCTGAAATATTGACTTGAGAGTGTAGAACAAGTGCAACTGTTATTGTAGCCACATAGACTTTAAAGATGAATAGAAAAGACTCATTTCCTATCCCTTATTGCACTGGTAATTCTTGACTTTTCTGTGTCTCTCAAAAATCATCTGTTGATTGATTAGCTCTATGGGCAACGTTGTGTTTAAAGTTCTTACTGTTACCACAAATTCTCATTTGTGTTTCACTGCATTTTGATTTAGTTCTTTCTGTCCTACTTATACTTTGATTACCCAACGGAAAATAGAGCTCAATACCAATGGTTGTTACAACAGGAAATATAGAATGCGCATTGACTTTAGCAGTACTTCTATCATCTTTCAGAAACTTGTTTAAATATGTATTTCTGATCAGAGCTAAATGAGATATTCACTTATTGATCTGTGCTGTCCACTGACAAATATTTTCCTACAGAATGAAAAATACTGTAGCAGATATTTTTTCTCCCCAACACCTGCAAACTCTAGAACAGTATTAGCTTCTATTTTCTGCATGGCCAGTTTTTGTTTTTCACTTGGGAGCATTCATGAACAGAATGCAGCACAATTCATCTTGTACATTGAGCTGTTTTTCTTATCATTTCAGGATACATTGGTTTCTGTGCTAGGTACAACTCATGGACTCTAACAAATGGCTACATCTTGTATGTATCATACCCCAAAAGGAATATTTCTTTGGCTTTGCACCTTATATTTATTCACAAGAAGCAGAGTGCACCAATGTAGGAAGTAAGAAGAACTTTCTAATGGATAGAAGACACTCTGCTGCATTTTATCAATTAAAAAAAAAGCTTGATTATACTTTCCGCTGAACCTATTGGAGTTCTGAAAATCTGATTTCAACCCAATTGAACCAGAATTTTCAATTTTCTAATGCGATTTTTCTTATTTTACGATTTTCTAACTTACAATGAAAAGTGTTTAGAATATTTTTAGAAACCTGTCGGATCCACAAATTTTAAAAATTGCCATTTCCAAATTGGAACCAGGTTTGTTTTCCAAACTGAAAACTGAATTTGAAATTGAAATTGGAATATTGGAAAATATTTGGAAATTTACAGATAACTCTGGAACTCTTCCATGGATTCCGTATCTAGAATATAGGATTAATAACTGATGTTATTAATTATCGGGGTTAGTTAATAAAAGTTCTTATCATTAAAAATGGTGCTAATTTTGCCCCAACCAATCAGATATTAGATTTCGAATGTTAAATAAGATATGATTGGTTGGGGCAAAATTAGCACCATTTTTAAAGATAAGAACTTTTATTGAATCTCTTTTTATGTACGTTAAGGGAATATACACATTTATTTTTAGATGTCTACTGAAAGAGCACCCCCCAAAATTACGCAACTCTTTTAAAATAAACCCTAAATGCCATATTCTTATCTTCCATTACCTCAGATGAACTCTGATGAGCCTTAAGTAGTGATCACATACATCACAGCCAACGGTTGACTTCCTCTGCAGCACACCCTGCACATACTAACAATCATAGCAAGATTAAGCAGGCACACCTTTCTAGTTCTCTAATGGGGACACATGCTGAAACCTTTAACATAAAGTGGCTGGGCACAGTAGTGGAGACAGTGGCACTGCCAGATGATAACATGGGTTTTGGACAATAAGTATATGTTAGTTATGGTCTATTTTGAAAGGCAAAGAGAAAGTGATTATCTTGTTTTGACCACATCATTAAACACTAATGCTCATTGTTCTATGTGATTACTGAAACATGACAAATTCTAATAATATTTACAGGGGCAAATAACATCCCAATTGTCATTACTGAATAATATCAAGAAATATCCTACAAAAGGGTTTCCCCAATGCCAGACATGTGGGAGAATATACCGAAGGCTACAACACAATATTCATCATGATGGAGGGACAAACTATAGAAAGGGTATCTATACTGAAAAAATGGTATTGTGTCATCTATAAATAGATAAGAAATACTTATTCTGAGGTTCCTACCGGTATTTCATGACTGTGACATTAGTAAATGACTATGTCGCAAACTAACACCTGCAGTAGTTAACAGAAGTAGTAAAAATGTGGCATCAGTATTTCACATGTGGTCAGTAGAGCTGTTCGAATCTAGGAAGTAACCCAAAGATCCAAAAAAATGAAAACAGAACGTACTTTCGAGGGTTTCCAAACTTATTTTCGAGGGTTACTGAATGTACAGGATTATTTTCGGTAACCCTCGAAAAATGACCTCATACTTACGATAAACTTCGAAAATACAATCGGAAACTACTTTCGGGCTCCCAGTCGTATTTTCAAGGGTTATCGAAAGTATGAAGTAATTTTCAAGGGTTACCGAAGTTCCGAAATCCGAACGATCAGCTCAGTCCCGACAAAATGTTTGGCCCCAGATCCCATAGCTAGTGGTCAAGCACCACCAATACAAGCCTATTCCTTATTTTATCTGACCTGACACAAGCTGAGCATTCTCAGTAATCACTATCAGCCAGCACTGGGAGAGGGAAATTTCACACCATAAAATTTACACATACCAAAATCTTTTTTCCTAACTATGATCTGGCCATATTGTTACAGCACAATGGCACATAACAGAAGACTTTATCATAATAGAGACATCTAAAGAAATAGGGGACAGATCAGCAAAAAGAAAAGGTACTGTGAGGGGAATTATAGTTTCCATTAATGGGCAATAAAAAAAAACAACAACACATTTTCCAGTAAAGCTGCCCCTGTTAAGCATGATTTTAATACAGATTTATATGTTACGACGTTTGTTGATATACCAACATTCGTCCATAGAATACCATGCACTAGATCGCGGCCGTAGAGTAATGGTCGATATTGGACATTTACGATTGCGGACGTACATTGAAGGCCATGGTCATAAATTAATGGATACCGTGGCTTTATAAATATGGTCCTTAAAGCCTAAATGTGTCATTGAAAAGATCTCCCTCCCAAACAGTTTCTCTGGATGTTAAGTTACAGGTTTAAGTTACACTTAATAGATTGCCCTGTCTCTGTATCTCCATGACAGACATGTGTTATAAGTAGAGATGTCCGAACTTCGCAAAATCCGCGAATTTTCTAAAAAATTCGAAAATCCGCGAGCGGACCCATTAAAATGAAAAATTCCCTTGAAATTACTAGATTTTTCGTATTTTCGAAAATTTTCGAAATTACGGGTTTTCGCATACTTTCGAAAATTTTCAAAAATACGAAAAAACTAGTATTTTCGAAAATATGTATTTTCGAAAATACGAGTAATCCTCGTAATTTCGAAAATTTTCGAAAATACGTATTTATGAAAAGAAGAGAAATCCTTGGATTTTCGAAAATTTTCGAAATTACGTGTTTTCTCGTATTTTCGAAAATTTTCGAAAATATGAAAAATCCGCGAATCGGAAGGCGGAAAATCCGGAAAAATCCGCCGTTCGCGAACGGGATAAATCCGCGGCGGATCCGGGTTCGGATCCGCGAACCGGCCATCCCTAGTTATAAGCCCCCTCCCCCAAAAAACAACCTTTTCTGAAGCTAGTTACAGACTTGAAACCATTCTCTGTCTTTTCCTCTTCCTGTGATCACCTTAGAATGTTTTTCATTTCAGGCTTGTGGCTAGCTTTAAAAATGATTAAGAAATTTGAGGGCAGGGCTTATGATGCAGCTGATGATGCTCTGTCCCAGCAGTGGACATGCTCCAACCTTAAACTTGGGGGCCCAAGTGCTGGCAATGTCCCAGCTCACAGTACTAGCAAGAAAAAACACCCCAACTTTGTACTGCAGCTAGAAGCTAGAAATTACCTATAAAGGGACATGAAAGATCATTTTAATCAGTGGTTTCCAGGGTTTTCTGTAATTATTTTAGCCTTGACTCCTTTTTAGTATGAAGATACTGTATAGAGAGGCTCTAGCTTTCACTGCAGAACTTTGGGTTCCTTTTTCACATAAATTCACTATTTTCAAGCATAATTTTGATATTCTTAGCAAAGGGGATTCTTTCAGGACTTCGGATACCATTTTTGAGGATAATCGAACGTTCAAGCTATTTTCAATGATCCCAAAAATACCCTTGAACATTTGAGAATCCTCAAAAATACGGTCGTAAACTACATTCGAGTTTCCGATCGTATGTTCGAGCATTATCGAATGTTCAAGGGTATTTTCGAGGATTATTGAAAATAGCTTGAACGTTTGATAATCCTTAAAAATGGGATCTGAAGTCCCGAAATCTGAACGATCCATCCGGTTTTGGACAGAACATTCGGATTTCGGAACCGAGGGGTTTCCCTGTTGGATCCGGTTCCCATCTCTAGTGTGTAGGGGTGCATCAGTAGGTGTCTATAATCGATATTACCAAACTGTTTGATGGCAAAATTAAGGTGCCAGAAGTGGAAATGTCATGGGGTTAAACATTTTAAGATGTAATCTTAATCAACCCTCAAATCTATCTAATATCTAATTAATGTAGGGGCAGTGATGAGGATAGTGGTTGCAAAGACACCAACTGTGTAATTCAATCCAATACTCACTCCAAAGTCTCAAAAAAAAGCTCTTCATTGTTTAAGACATTTGATTGCTACCTCTGGAGTAACAGTGAGTAGTAATTAAAATCTCCTGGGTATTTATTTAAAAATTCCATATCTTTTATGGAGATTATTTTAGTAAATATGTCTTCCTTAGTAAAGAAACTCCACTCCTAAGCAGCACTATTCATACTGTGTTAAGATGTCCAAACCTTGACATGCTTCTCTTAAATGGTGCTAAACAAAGCTAAGTACAGAGGTTTCTTTTTTAACAACCTTTTCCATGAAGTAGACATTTTGTTTAGCTGATTGAGTCAGTTTTTATCGCTTTTTCCTGTCTACAATAAACAAAAAATAATGAAGGAAGAGCAGAAAGAAAATGTTAGATCCATTTCACCAGTCAACGTGAGGAATGTTTGGCCATGTATTTCTCTACAGGGCTCTCTGTTTCTCATGATGTCTCATGCCTCTGGCTAAACCGACAGAAAATCAATAGAATGAGTAAGAAATTTAATAAAAAATAGCCTCTTCTCTTAAGTGAGCTGTCTATTTTCTTCATCACAACAATAAACAAACTTCTTGTAGCCAATAGATCGCGTAGAATGTCCACTCCTGCAGGACTGTTACAGATAAAGCCAAGCAGCAAATAGATAACAGCAGTTAAATATGAAAAAGTGTCTGAAACAGAATTATAAAAAAGCCACAAATAAATTAATAAAGGTCTATGTGGCTCCCAATGGTTTATTGGTCTAACAATACTTATTGTGTATGTAGCTATTTTTTTAGCTGAAAAAAAGGATATGTGGATATACATGATTATAACACGTTCATCAAATAAAAAGTTCACTAAATAAAGGAAAACTTTAGTGTATCTTTTTTTTTTGCTGCTGCTGAAAATATAAAAGTACCCATTTTCTACACCCTTAAAGGGCATGTCCATCCCCAAAACTATTTTTGCTGTAGTGTAGGGAGCGCAGTTAGAGGCGGAAACGGATTACACCAGAAATGGCTCCTACTCTTTACTTTCTGGGACTTTCAACAGACATTGCAGGAGAACCATAAGGAGCTGAGGGGTGATGTAAAGATTTTTTAACACTAAACAGTAGGGCCAGTAGTGGGTTAAATTTTAGTTTTGGGGGTGGACATGCCCTTGTGAAAACTTTTCTCCCCAGAACACATATAAATTGTAATATTTCCCTACCTAATAAGTTGCATTTATGATTCTATTTTGTTAGAGATGTGACATGGAACCAAGCTGGTCGTTCAGAACTTTGGAACATATTTTCGGATACCGAATGTTTTTGGTAACCCTCAAAAATAACATAGTACGTTTGATAACCCTCGAATATGGGGTTATCAAAAACTCAAAAGTAGTTTCCGATCGTATTTTGAAGGTATAATGAAGACTTTGTACGTTCATTCCTAACCCTCAAAAGTACGTTCCATTTTTGGATTTTCTGATTTTCGGATATTTGTAAATTCAAAAACAGAATGAAACTTCCGAGTTTCAAACATTTCTATTCACATGTAAAGAGAGTCTTCTGAGCAAGTGCAACTATTGTCCATGCCCCCTGACCCTAGGGGCTATATTTATAAAAAAAATAATGATCGGTGTTTTACGTTATCGACCGTTATTCTACGATAAAGGCACCGTAAATTTCCGATAATCGTATTTTAGGATTACGATCGATATCATCATAAAATAACGGTCGATATAATAAAACACCGATCGTTATTTTTACGATAACGATTTTTGATAAATATGGCCCTAGTATTCACTGTCTCTATGTTTTCTATACAGATGTCTCCAGATTTCCAGACATACGTCCAACAAGTCCAACCTAATTAGCAATACCCACATTTCCTGCCTAACTATTGATCCAGAGTAAGGCAATAAAAAAAACCACTAGAATTATGTGGGAAAAAGAGTTCCTTCCTGACTCCAATTGGCAATCGGAAATATCGAAAAGATAATCAATGCACATTCCTAGGCCCCATACAATATCATGTTATCTGCACACTGGCATACTTTATAAACAAAGGGGTTTTAGTATACATTACTGTGATCACATGAATATAAAGCCTTCCAACCATGTCAAGGTAACCCCAGTCTGGAGGGTCCTAACTTCTAACCTTTTTTACTTCAATTACCATCAGCAAACTTTTGCATTTCTCATTCTTACACACTGGATCCATATAACAGGCTCTCTCACTTCCCCCCAGCCCTTTGGCTTTTTAAAATGAGTGAAGAGGCCATTCAGTGCTTTATATTAAAGGAATAGGACCTCCCATAAAAGGGGCATGTTGGGGGTGCTATTACAACATGGAGGCTTGACCAGGCCTCCCAATAAATACATACAATACAAGGATTCTGGAAGCACTCCAATTAGGCTAATTTACAAATACAACAATTGGAAATATCCCAGGATCAACTATCAATACCAGTAACATGCAACATATCTTGTTTTTAGATACTCATACAGCTTTTAAACTATTCAATGAACCTACGATCAATTCAATTTAATGAACCTACGATCACAACTTGGAAGTTCTTTTCTTAAAGTCTTAAGGGATGTCCACGTGTCCTCTAACATGTTCTATAGGCGAACAATGCCCTAAATAGTTTATTGTATGGACCGTTAATGTATTTATACACAGTAATCATATCCCCACGCAAGCATCATTTCTCTACAGTTCATAATTTTAACTTATCCAATCATCATATTCAGGCTCCCCCCAACCCCCTTATTATTTTAGTTGCCTTTCTCTGAACCCTTTCCATTTCCAAGATGTCCTTTTTGTACACAGGATTCCAAAATTGAGCTGCAAATTCCAAATGAGGACCAATTAATGCTTTGTAAAGAGGGAGAATAACATTTTTCTCCCTTGAATCCATACCTCTCTTTATACAAGACAATACCATGCTGGCTCTAGCTATTGCTGTCTGGCACTGCTTACAACATTTAAGTTTGTCAAAAAATTAAATTTAAAAAGGGATATTGCCCCAATTTCCCAAATATCTACATGGGATGTCCTTTTTTTACATTTTTTTTACATTTTAAATAACCTTGTTGTCAAGTTAGACATGTAAGCAATGTTTATATTTTCTTTGCAGTAAGCTTGTCTTTAAATGCTAATTTCAATATGTTTCTATTACATTGACTTATTTGTTGCATTGCACATAAAATTTGGGGTTTAATAATAAGTAGAGGTGAATAAAACTGGCGAATATCGTTCCCTAAGGATCCAAGGGTGTATTTAACCCAGTCCGAGAGTTTTATTAATATTAACCTTATTTAGTTCAAGTGTTCAAAAGTACAATTGCATCTTCTATACCAATGCTACTATACTTTATGCTATCTGTACTTGGATCTTCTATAGTGCATACAGAGGGAAAAAGTATGTTCAAGATGTTTGCTTTATAGCCATCCTCTGTAAATAACTTTTCCAATTAATTAATGGCCCTACATTTTCAGTCCTCATCAGTACCTTTACCTGATAATATATCATCCCAGTTGACATGCCGAAGAGCTATTTTTATCCTAGGAAAATTTGCTTTCCTAAAATGAAAAGTCTTTGTTAACTCAGTGCTCTTTTCCTTTTGATAACATATACGCCAAATGACACTGTTTAATGGTCACTTTCCCTAGGCTTACAGCTACCTTCACATCTATAATACGCTTCTAATGATGTTAGATATTACCAGATCCCACAGAGCGGATTTTCTAGTAGGAACTTCAACCACCTGTGAGAGAAAATGATCATGCAGCAAATTCAGGAACCCATCACTTTTTTCTGTGTTGGCAGTTCAACTACGCCATTCAATGTCAGGGTAATTAAAGTCCCCCATAATCAGAACACTTCCCAAACTTGCGGCCTTCATTTAAAGCTGGCTCACTTCCTCCGTGCTAGCATTTGGTGGCTTGTAGCAGACACACAATAACATTACTACCTCTTCTGTTGCCTAATTGCACCCATATTGCCTCGGTTTGTAGACAAGACTTTGAAAGCTGGTGTTACCATGCAGTTTACATTAGCGCCAGTGTGAATACCAGGCAGTCTACCAGAAAACATGCAAAATATTAAGATTATTTTACTGCCTTTTTAGGCTAAAGTGTACTGTGAACACTACCACCAAAACAAAGAGGTGGATTATGGGAGCTAACATCTAGTAATCACAGGTTAATTTTATAATTCAATCAACAGCCACAGCAAAGGAAGAGGTAGCTTTTTGCATCTTTGTGAATGTGTTCTGTCTATTGGGACAATGTTATCTGGTGACTTTAGCTCCCCTTTAATGGGAAATGAGCTATAAAAACTCTTCTATTTAACACGCAATCAGGACAATTTATAAATTCATGATATTGCAAAATAACAGTCCTGCACCTTTACTAAAGAAAAGGCATTTTGGAACTACATTATTAGACACATACCTCAGCACAAAATACAGTTACCCTAAAAAATTTTGTCACATTAATACAATGAGATCCATAAAATTACAACGGAGCCATACAAACTTTGATCAGAATTTTCAGAATGAAACATACAATGCGGTTGATAAAAAAAAAAAAAACAATGGTAAAAAAATACCAATAATGTGGCTTTTAAAATCTCCCACAATATGTTCAAAACAGGGCATATTATTAGTGATGAATCCCAGTTTCAAAATGACCCTGGTTGTGATTCGGAAATTATGGTTTTAGAAAATCCACAGAACCGGTGGATTTTAACATTTTTTCAAAACTTTTAATGGAAAATCCCATTTAAAAATCAAAAATTCCCTTACAAAATCAAAAATTTCATTTGAAAATTAGGGAATTTGTTTTGGAATTTCGAAAATCCCATTTAAAAATCAAAAATTCCATTTCAAAATTTCATTTGAAAATTGGGGAATTTGTTTTGAAATTTTTAAAATGTTATATGATTTTCAAAAGTTCCTCTTTAACGCTCTCAGAACTATACTCGCTAGTTTTATTCACCTTTACTTATTATTAAGCCCCAATTTTTTTGTGCTATGCAACAAACTTGTCAATGCAATGGAAACCTATTGAAATTAGCATTAAAAAACAAGTTTACTGCAAAGAAGAAATAAACACTGCTCGCAGAATGTCTAACTTGACAACAAGGTTATTGAAAACGTAAAAAAGACAGATGATAAATGCGTGATTCCTTAAAGAACATTCCATGTAGATATTTGGGGAATTGAAGCAATATCCCTTTTTACATTTCATTAGTAACTACAGCTTAAATGCTGTTTACTTGGTATTCATGATTTTATGGTAATAGTGCACAAATCCATAGAGTACTATCCAATTATTTCATATGTTTTAGCAAGCAAAATGTGATTTTAATTGTATTAAGCGTGGTTTCCAATATATTTAAACATGCCAGTTGGAACTACACATAAAGCGCTCTTTTAATTAAGTAAACTTGTGAATTGGGAATTGTCTGATACCTCACTCATTTTAATTGTTACTGTTAAATGTTACACTGCAGAACAGTTTGATGATAATGCAACTTTACTCTCTTTTTTAGTGACTGACACATCTTTTAGAGAAAAGTTTCATCAAAAAAGAAAAAACAATTAAGAATAAGGCCCAGAATGGAATCTTTATCAAGTCATTTTTAAAGTGTAACCTCTGCACAGCGACAAAATCAAATGTTCTTTCCAACATTTTACAGACAGATGCAAATGTTAAAAACTGCTCTGATTCAAGTAGGTCTTATTGGCTAATCGAAAAATATTAAGCTTTTAATAATTGTGAAATCAAAAGAACTTTGAAGAAAATTACTAGGCATCACAGGATGTGTTTACCAGTGGGTAATTAATTCTTCACATATGTTGAGAACATTTGTCATTGTCACCTGCACATACAATGTATGTGGGTCTCCACTGGTCATTAGCAAAATTCGTGAATGAAGGCATTGAATTTTTTTTTTTAAACAAAAGGACAACTGCATGTCCACATGGCCAGCCGATGTCAGGACAATTACACTTACTGCTGACACAGTTTTTTGCTTGGTGACCAATAAATGGTGCTCTAAACACTGTTCTCTTATCTTATTAAATACCTTACTGCTTCCTTTTACTTCCAAAGATATACAACCATTTCTTACATTTTTTTGACTGGTATAAGTGTTTTTGTTTAATCTTAGTAGTCCACCGCGGAGAAGATATGAGTTTCCTTTACTAAGAAGGAGTTCAATCAACACCTCTGAAAAAAATTTACATATTTAAAAGAAATGTAATATTAATTGCATATATCCAATATTAATTGCACTTATTTATCAAAAAAAAGTTTTTTAAACTAATTTAACATTTTTCGATTTTCTATCATTTGATTTTCAATTTTTTTAAGAAAAAATTTGAGTTATGAAAAATGTTGTCAGAGCCATGGATTTTTGAAACCAACAGTTCCAAACAGAAACCAGGATAACTATACTTTCTAAAAATATAATGTACCTGGGATAGGGAGATAGGATTGATTATTTCTGTTGCACAATAGAGTTTTGTTGAACAGCTACAGCTCGTTATAATTTGCCAGGTTAGTCCTGTATTAAAGAAATTGCTAAAACCAGTAGAAAGACTGGCAGAATCGGGGTTTTTTTGGTCTGGTACTTCTCACTGAAAAAATATCATTTCCCTGTACCAAAATAATGGTACCAAAATAATCATATAATCAATAATAATTTCCCTGTACCAAGTACCTTTTATTTGTAAAAATCTTTATACACTCTAAGGAGACAATCCTATATCGGCCACAATCTGTCTGAATTAGTTGAAAACCCAAGATGCCCGATGTACCATCCAGTTAGTGTGGGTTTTAAACTAATTTAGTGCTGGGCGCGCCATTTTTTAGAACCTTTTGGAAAAGGTGCCAATCATAACGCTTTTCCTATAATGGCGCGAAGGATCTCGCAATGCAGTAAGACTCTCAAAGTATTTCACAGCATCACGGGATCAGGGTAGCGTGCTTTGCCTTATGACATTGGCCCGTAGAAGTCTCCTTCAAGTATGTCATTTTTGATACATGTGTTATAGGGGCCACAAATCTGCTACTGATTTTCTGTCCACTTTGTAGATTTTGCATTTTAATAAGAGGGACTATTTCAATTGCAGTGAAGTCAGGTGGTAAAATGAGTGGAATTTAGGTCTGAGGATTACCCCACATCAACAACTTGAAAACAATCTAAGAAAAACTAAAGGAATTGATTTTCTACCCAAGATCCACCTTTCCCAGACATGCTCAGTGTCAACACAAGCTAACGGGCATCCTATTGTATCACAAATATTAAAATTATGGATGCAGATCTTAATAAAAATCACACAATTTTGGAATCTTCCAATATGGTTAATCGTATTTTTATAAATATAAAGACGAGTAGAAATCGAATACAAAACAATGTAATAACCGGTGTGGCATTTTTATTTGCTGCTATAAAATATCTGAAATGTCTCTGTATTGTTTTTCTCTCTTAAACTCATTCATCTAATAATTGCCTTGAATACATAAATAGAAATTCTCAAGAGGAAACTGCAACCGTATTTCAGCTGTATGTATTTAATTTAGCTGAAGGCAATGCTCAGAAAGGAACAAAAAGGTGGGTGCTGCTGGGTAGCATTGAACGAAAGTCTAATGATAAATTAAGTTTAAGTGATTCCCCTTGTGTTGAAGACATCAACTGTGATATTTTAACCTTAAAAATGCCTTAAGTTATATTACTAAACTGTAATATGATACAATAATGGGGGCTGCTTCTCTCTCTTTCTCCAAGCTGCTTGCTTTGAGTAACAATTTTCAAATATTAATTTAGCAGCAGCCTCAGAGCCTTAAAGGGGAACTCCAGCCTCAAAATAACTTTTCCTGAAGTATTACCCCCCATAACCTCACTTTCATTTTATCTTTACCTTCATCCAATCCTCCCATGCTGAGTTATTAGAACAAAGGCTGGGTACACACGGGCAGCTTATTCTTCCATGTATTGGTCGATTGGGACGAAAATTCAGTGCTTTTTCGGCCACCGCCATGAACGATGCCGGTCACCCGTTCGTCGGGATTGGACGAACGGGTGATCGGATGTGTCGGTAAATCACGGCCGATTGTGCGGTTCCCTATGGGGCTGCACAAACTGATGATAGCCACTATTTCCGCGCCCAACAGACATTTGTCCCGGCCGAGCGCTCGCTTGTAGCAAACGCTAGGTCGGGGCAAATAGTCCCCTTGTGTTTGCCCAGAACCCTGATCCCTCGCCGGAAGTCCCTACTCCTCTGGTCCTGTTGCAAGCTGGCTACGAGCACTCATAACCACTCATTCAGTGATGTTAGCCAGCCATTGGCTGGGTTATCACCATTGTGGCCATGGCTGAAAGTCATTACCAGGAAGAGGAGAGAAGACCGGCAAGGGATCATAGCTCTGTTAGTTCTAATAACTCAGTGTGGGGTAGAGCACCGGGGTGGGTGGATTTGCAATTCTTTAAAGAAATGGGTTATCTGTTGTATTCAATTAGATCAACTGGACTTGAAGTTTAGTTCTTGAAGATGTTTCGCTAGTCATCCGACTAGATCTCTCAATTCAGAATGAAAGAATTTTTCTCTGAATTGAGAAACCCAGTCGGATGACTAGCGAAACGTCTTCAAGAACTAAACTTCAAGTCCAGTTGATCTAATTGAATACAACAGATATACCATCACCTGGATGAATGAAAACCTTCACAAGCATAAAGAAATGGGGGTTTGCTAGTAATTTCTAACTGGCAGAAAGCTGCAGCTTACTCAACATTATGGACAAATCACTACTTAACCTTGCCCCATAACTTGCTTAACTTTAACTATTTATTCTTTTTTATGGAAGCTTAATGGAAAGATTTTGGTCTTTATTGAAAACTTCTAATAGTCTGAAAAATATCCAGCCTGTTCTCTAAATTCAGTGTCCCGGTTATCGATCTTTAAATATTAATAATTCCCACTAGTCACAATGATTTCTCGCTGCTTTTAAAATCCCCTAAAGATCCATAGGTTCGAAACATGCAATAATTTTTGAAATATTCATTAAAATGACTTTTCATTATACTGTAAATTTCAGCCTTTGAAATTTGTTATCCCTTAAGATGATAGAGTTACCTTGATTAATTACTTTTTAATCAGTCATAATTTTGTGTTAAGTGGTGTATAAATGCCCTTTGTTTCAATACTTAAACCTTCCCTGACTAACAATGTATGTCACAGACTAGGGCATGTCATTAACGCCAAAAAATCAATAGCTCTTTTAATTAAGGACAATGATGGCTGGAGCTTTAAACAAGTAATTTTCTGTGGTGGAATTAGAAGAATTTCCACCTCTCTGTCTTTAAGAACGTTCACTATTTAATGATTTGAACAATCCAGTCCATTTCACAATAGTTATCATTTTTTAAAGGAACAATATCATTGGAAATGTTTTTTCTTCAGAAACATGTAACTTATGCTGGCCATAAACTGTGGGAAAGTTCCTACAATGTCAGAAGAATCACCTGGCCAGATCCTGTTTATGATTGACTTCCAGTTGCAAATAAATGGGCAGGAAACATCAAAGGAACATTTGAAAGGTGATTGAATGTCATATCTACCAAATATACTGTATAATTAGTGTATAGTCAGCTTAATGATGCCCTGAATCCCTTTTATTGTAAAGTGACTAGTTAAAAATTCTATTTTGTCGACAATTTTCAATTAATACTGTTGTAGTTTAAATCTGGCCATACAAAGATCGATCTATTTGATCAATTCGATCACTTTGATTTAAAAAAAAAAAAAGGAATCTATTATATTATAGTTCAGGTTTTGGAAACTTCTAGTTGAGTTTAAGGTATTTATCGATAAAAAAATATCAGAATTTTTTTTTGATTTAAAAACATATTATACAATTTAGACAGAAGAAAACACTGTACCAACAATAACAATACAGGCTTGAGAAGATTTAGATTGTAGATGAATAAAATGGTTCAGTTATTAGATTTACATTTAGTTACAAATCATTTTTGATTAAATTCTCTATAAGAGCACAAAAGATTTTTATTGAGATTTTTTGGGTGATTTAAGAATGAGATATATGTTATAAAAATTTATCAAAATTACAATTTTCCACAAATTTCACTGTATTATATTGTTATGTAAATCCAAATGTATCTATAATTTAATTTTTTTAGAAATGCAATAAAATTATAACAATTCAGAAAATCAATAAAAAGAAATAAAGAAGCACAAGAGATAAATGTGAATTCTGAACTAATAATAAATGTGTATGTACACATATTTTTGAATATTAGAAAAAGAGCTTACAATCTAAATCGGTGCATAAACATACAAAGAAAATGGGAGAATACATATCATAAAAAACACATTTGGGTATTTCTGTAATTATAGGGTTTATTCCCATAAAAAGTTTAAAAAGGATTTGTTGCATTGAACATATTACTTTAAGTATAATCATTGCTACAGATGTCTTGATTAAGCTCCCTTGTCACATCTAGTATTAGCCAACGGCTGGGACCCTGTGCTATGTTTCTCAGTGACAGAGGTTAAGGCAAGGAGAGAAGGAGATTCTAAAAATGGCTTTACATATAAATAGCAGAGAAATTGAGGCTACATTCTAGTATTTCTTTTAGTAAAAATTATATGATGCAAGGGGGTCTGAATCCCTCAAATTACACATTTTTAAATTTAAAAAAAATACTCCATCATTTAAGGGCAAAAAAAAAACCTATTATATATCTTTCATTTCTTAATAATTCCGCCTTTTGATCTTAAGAAACTACATTTCTGTTTTCACATTTCTACACATCATTCATGAGTTTAAGTGTTGTCATTATGTATGGTTCATTTTCGTATTTGAATCAATTTTCTTTAAATGTATTAATATTTTTCTAATATATTACATTTCTTCACAACCCACACATTAAGCAAAGTGCAATAAACTAATGTTGCGTGACAATAATGCATGAACTAAGCATTATAAATGTAAACATGCATTAAAGGGACATTTATCAAATGGTATTTATCATAGAGGTAAAAATGGAAGAGATAAAAAAAAGAAAATGACTTACGAATAAACCTGATTGTTCAATAAGCATATGCTGGGGAAATTAAAACAAGTGTTTATTGTGCAAAGAAGGCAGATGGGACATTCATTTCTATATTATAGCTTTATTAATTCTTCAAAATATAACGAATATGCTGCCAATACACTGACCAGTGCCATTGTTCCTTCTGTTCCACTATACTGTCTTTTTTGCTATTTCCATGAAGTAAGATTTCAAAATAGGAAATGAATATAGCGATTTTATTTCATTTCATGTATTGCTTTGTGTTTGTTTTGCTACAATTTCATTTTGAATTTTTTTCATAAAAAAAAAAAAACAGTTTAAAATGCAAATGAAAATTGATGTTCATTGAAAAAAAATCATTTGTATTTAATTCACTATTTACATTGCATATACCAAGACATTCTACATTCTAAATATGATCTTTATTTCTGAAAAATCTATTTTGCTTTACCCTGTTGTGGTCAGTAGGGAGCTGTCATTTCTTGTCCTGTTCATTTGCCTCAACCAATCAAATCATAAAGGGTTCTGTATACAGGTCAGTACTTATGGAGTGAAGTACTGGGCAAATTAAGGTTAAAGTTAGGTATTTGTGCTGAACTACCACTTTAAAGGGTAAGTCCACCCCTCAATTTTTTATAGGTAAATAACCCTTCAAATCCTAAAACTGCAAAGATATGAGACTAATCTGAAATGCTGCACAATGTCCTGTTACTCCTATTTCTATTTCCTGGCTTTCTGGTTAGGAACTGTCAGTCATGAATATAACAGTTGAAATCACAGCCAATTAATGAATGCTACACTTCTTCTGAGCATGTGCAAGCTTATAACGAGCTCAGAAAGATTGGAGAGATGAAAGAAACCTTTTAAAGGGCAGAGGGAAGGGGGAGATAAACATTCAACTGCGTATCAGGTTTGCTCTACATCTGTCAGCTTTCAAACTATGGCATTTTTGGTGTTTGGGGTAATTACATATTTTCATTTTCCTTTACTTTTTTTTTTTTTACAGATTTATAATTGCCCCTTTAGAGTTTATTTGGGGGCTACATCTAAACACCAATTCATGTAAACTTGTAGTTATTTAAAATGTCAGCTCAGTAAGTGGGAATCCTAATAAAGGCACAAAGGAAAGAAAAACATTGGGGGTTATTCAATAAAAGTCCTTAGCGTTTAAAATGGTGTTAATTTTGCCCCAACCAATCATATGTTAGCTTTCAAATGTTACATAAGTTCTGATTGGTTGGGGCAAAATTAGCACCATTTTAAACGATATACAGGGAGATTCAATAAAAGTTCTTATCATTTAAAATGGTGCTAATTTTGCCCCAACCAATCAGATGTTATTTAACAGCTAACATCTGATTAGTTGGGGCAAAATTAGCACCATTTTAAACGATAAGAACTTTTATTGAATCTCCCTGAAGAACTTTTATTGAATCTCCCTGATTATTTGGAATGTGCTGCTTTACGCTGCAGGTAGTTTTGGCAGTTTGTGCCTGATTATGTGCAACTCTGGAACATCTTTGAAATACTGAGAAAACCGTCACAGTCTTGTATGTGAACATTACAGCCCTACCAAGTGTAAAGCGCAAAGCTTTAAATTGTTCTTAATCCTCAAAGGTATTTAAT
Source organism: Hymenochirus boettgeri (assembly GCA_019447015.1). NCBI lineage: Eukaryota > Metazoa > Chordata > Amphibia > Anura > Pipidae > Hymenochirus > Hymenochirus boettgeri. Next base: position 29,541,657 of record CM033473.1, on the reverse strand, counting down.
ACATTTTAATAATGTGACAGTTCATTTCTTCTGATGGACAAAATCCATCTAATGGGGACATAAGGAAGCTCTGCCTTAAACCTCTGACCCAAGTCTTGACCACTGCTAGTCATTTTTTCTGTTTGTCTGTCCCTGATCATGTGCACCTCCGGGATGTCTTTAAAATACTTATCTTGTATGTGAACACTTGAGATGGCCACAGTTCTACCAATATATGAAGAAGTAAAGCTTTAAAATGTCCTTAATCCTCCAAGGTGCATAATACATTTTAATAAAATGACAGTTCATTTCTTTTTATGGACAAAATCCAACTAATGGGGAGTTTGGGAACTCTGCCTTAAACTTCTGACTTATGCCTTGACCAAAGTAACTTGTCTAACAGTTTTTGGATAAAACAGCAACATTAGTATTCAGCTTTAGTCATGGATATGAATGCAGCCACACGTTTAGTGTATAAAAAATAAATAAATACACAGCTGCAAAGACAAATAATAAAGAAAAGTTTATAAAACTAAATAAAGTCTTGTCATCAACAAATTGTATGATATATTCTGTAACCTTTAATCTTAAGAGGTCACAGTTAATGAAGTAAGTTTAAAAATATATAAACTTGAAGTAAAGGCCTTAATTATGAATGAGCCAATGTCATATTGAACTTGACAACAATCGTATTCCGTTTTCCATTAAAGCTGTCTTCACGTGTTTAGAAAGATGCAATTTCTGTTTGTTCATGTTTGATTGACAGATGGAAGTAAAAGGCATTCATCTTAATAAATGCAATAGTTAAATTAAACCCGAAAGCATTTTCTATCATTTAACAATCAAGGGGGTTAAATGGATATAGAGAAATACAGGAAAAAGTTCGGCCTGTTTTGAGCATGTTTCAGTATAAATGGTAATAAAACTGCATTCCACTGCAAACTAGGTGGAAACATTGTGAAAATGTAATCGAACTGAAAGAAGTCAGGCCAATAACATCTTAGGCTTGCTTGTGAAGGTTCTCATTCATCCAGGTCATGGTATATCTGTTGTATTCAATAAGATCAACCGGACTTGAAGTTTAGTTCTTGAAACTAAACTTCAAGTCCGGTTGATCTAATTGAATACAACAGATATATCTTAGGCTTGGTACACATGAGGGTCAATATATTCCTGATGAACAAACTATCAATCATTAAGCCAATAGGTAGTCTGTCAGTCAGGAATAGATATATTAATGCGACCTATCGCATGGCTTTTTAAAGACATCTGATTTTGCGAAAAATTAGATGGTAAAAATTAATTGTGGTGAAAATATTCACTGACATTTTTACCTGTCAAACCGAAATATAGCACTATTGGGCCAGAATATTGACCAGTGTGATGCTTCTCAGAAGGAAGGTGAGAAGTTCAACGAAAAAACTTAGTTTTCCATTGTCAAAACTTTGGCAGTCTTATGATGAAATTTTATTTGGAAGTTTTAAACAACTACATCTCCGTGACAAAAAGTGTTATTTCAAATGGAAACCACATTCAGGACAAAACTATATTCCTATAATTCCCATTTTATATTTAAAATATTTCAACTTCCAAATGAAATAGCTGTAGTCCTCCAGGGTCATTAAATGTTATTTTAAAAGTCTATGAAATGTGAAAATACATCAGATTTTCTGTAAATCTCATTTATCCTTTTTCAGTTGAATCTGATGTCTTAACAAAAGCTTCTGATACAACTAGAAAGGTTAAATTATTCAGATCACCGATTCATACCATAAAGTGATTTGGGGGATCTTCTTGTAAAATATTTGCAAATATAATAAAAAGCTTGGCAGTAAAAAGCTTGCTCTTCGAAAACTGCTTATAGTGAACTCAGCTTTGTAGCTAATGGAAGATTCTTGTAGACCCCAGCACTGGATCCCATGTTTAAAGGGGCAGTTCAGTGGAAATGATCAATATTTGTTAAATTGTTAGTTTGTGTAATGCCTTCTTAGTTATTCTACATATTCTCTCCCATTTTGAAAAATCAGTTGATTTCATACCCTTTGGTGTTCCCTGCTGTTGACATTAGTGAGCTGACATTTCAGGTTCTAACGGTCCTTCTTTTTCCCAGGATGCACCACATCCTTGGAATGCTCCTAACAGTTATTTCTATTGATTGGCTGTTGGATGGGTCAAACATGCTCAGATCACTACTGAGCAACTGAATCAATCCAGGCACTGGGTCAAGAGCAGGACCATAACGGTCTCTACTAGGGGTCCAGCAAACAGGAAGTCAGTATTTTGGTTGCATTTATTTATACACAGACACAATGCTGAATGGGTAGATTAAGGTCATTGGGATGAAAAAATACTGCTCTTTATTCTGAAAAGCATATGTATTTGCACTGAACTTACCCTTTAACCCCAAGTGATATTATTTACTGTACTATGGCAACCAGAGTAGTTTTTATGACAAGGGACAAAACTAATGAAAACATTTAAATATAGTAATGGAACTCTATGTAGAATACTGAGGTTTGAATGTGAGCAAAGGCAGCAGTGAATGAAACTTTTATTTCCTGACAAGAATGCAGGATGAATGTGTCAATAACAGTAGATGATATAACAGATAATGCACTACATACAGTGTAGCATATTACAAAGTTTCGACAGAACTCTCGGATTCTGGATTTTTCAAATTGTGGAACTTTTCCTGGCTTTTCGATAATTAAGTATTTTTGAAATCGAATATTTAGAAATGATTGAATATACAGGTTTTTAAGAAAAATTCATTCTGAATACGTGAATCCTCGATTCTGAATATGGGAGAAATAGAAACTACGAAAGCCCTCGAGTTAGAATATTTGAAAATGATTGAAAATGTGATGCAGAAACTCAAAAATAGCTGGTGGGTAAAGAAAGGTTTTTTTTTTACTATGGGTCCGTTTTTGGAGTTTGGGATTTTTGGGATTTTTCCTAAACATCTCATTATCACATCTCATATTCATTAAGGATGTGCCAGAGTTCAGGTCAGAACTCCTGGTTCCGTGTTTGAAATTCCACCTAAACCTGGTTTTCAAAATTTCGTAGTTTCACAACAGAACTTTGAAATTCGAAACCGAATTTATAAGCTGATCCACAGACACACGAGCGGAATAAAATCTGGTTTGGACCATAGATCACCTTTAATATTGAAAACAAATGACCAGGAAGAATAAAGTTATATATAATAAATGCTTTATATACAAACGGAATATTATCCTACCATTTTTCTATCAATGTCGCCAGCTGATGTATATTAACTCTAGATGGGGAGTGTACAAGTATCAAGGTCTTTGCTAAGGTTGCTTTGACTTTGCCAAACTGGAATATAAAGTCAGGACTTCTATCCTATTCTTTTTACATATGTGCACAACAGTGCAGAGAATCTGGCTGTGCTAACTCCTAAGCATATTATGGAAAAAGCTGCTACCTCCGCATATTCACGAAGGTTAAACAGGATAGGTCAGGGGAGGTCTATCCATTGCAATCTCTAAAGTGCTGTAATACCATATAAAGAATTTGTTTTAGTTCCTAGTATAGAGAGCTCTGTACAAAGTAAAGCAAAACAAGCTTAAAGCCTTCACCCTAAATAAATTTCAATCATTATTCTTCCATAGGCAAGTGGTACTTAATGTAGTAATGTAAAATAGTATGTTTATATTTAAAGGGACAGCTATGTACTATGAAAGGTATTCAGATTTCCCAGTTCTATATGGAGTTTGGAAGTGATGTGATGGATGTTAGGTTTCTTACAGGTCAACAGACTGGGATAATGAGGTCATAGCAATGTTCCTTTATATTACGGAGTGAGAGGCATTAACTAAGTGTTAAATGAAGTACTCACTGGGAAATATAGGTACTCCATCATTTCTTTAAGTGTGAACACCCACTTTAAAGTCTCTGACAATATCCACATGGAAACTACTTTAAAAATGGGAATGTCCTTGTTGTGGTGCTAATCAATGCTAATTAGACCCATCCCACACACTATTTACTCCAGCTGAACCACCACCTGCATCACCAACAGGCTCTGCACTGAATTTGCAACAACCCACAAGACCATAGACCCAGACTCTAATACAAAGGAACAAATTTATTTAAAAAGTATAACCGCGGCCACATAGGTACAAATCCAAGCAGTACTATAGCATTGCATAGGCGATCGTACAATTACCACTGTTGTAAAATAACTGATAGTTGAAGGCCCAGTATAGTAAAATAGCAATACCGTGCCTTTATAAATATGGCTCAAAGTGATGTGGGACCTTTCATAATCTTCCTTTACAATTGCTTAGAAGGGGTGCAGGAAACTGTAACCCGCAATCATACTGAACCCAACATGAGTGCTCTGTTGGGCATTTCAACTAAACTGGCAAATCGGTTACCAGCAGGCTGGAAGACTCACAATGTGGTTCATGTGGTTCTGTTTTTCCATCTCTATCATAATAGAATGCTGCTATGTACATCGAAAAGTGAGACATAGCCGGACGTATACACCTTGGGGCTTATGTACCAAGAGGTTCCTTCTTAATCTGCAGCAACCAATCATGTTATCAAATGTTTTCTAACTGTAGTGGAATAGAGATGTAATGTGGGTTGGAATAGAACCCGGTTTTAAATCGAATCTGAGGGTTTTGAAGTGAAACTTTCGAAACTCCCGGATTTCACGGAACCTGGATTTTCCGTATTTTCGATATTTATGGAAATTTTGATAATTATCAAAAATAGATGATTATCGAAATCAAAAATGTAAACCGTGAAATGAAAGTAATGATCGATTTCGGTAACCCTCAAAAGTAATGATCGATTTCGGTAACCCTCGAATTTGTAATATCGGTAACCCTCGAAAGTATGCGGAAGTATCGAAAACAGCCCGGTCATGAGGATAATTTAAAAATACGTTTTGGTTCTATTTCCGGGATCCCCAGACCATTCCCCAGGTCTCTGTGTCATTTGCAGAAACCTACTATTACTATTTGTCCCTCAAAATGGACAGAAACTTTAAAAAAAAAATTCTCTTAGACTTTTATCGGTTCATTTTCGAATTGAAAAATTTTAGAAAATGTAAAAAAATTGAAAACGGACCAGTGGACCAGTAAAATGCTAACATCTGATTGGTTACATCAAATTAATAGAACAGGCAAAGTTTTGTACCTCTTGGTAGATAAGCCCCATTGAGTTCTATGATATCATGAGAGTTCATGTGAAATGAAGAATAAATGTAGTTTGTAAATCTGACCACAACCTCACAGATATGAGGCATTCAAGCAGGGCTGTGTTTTACCTCAGATTATTGACAGAATCTGCCATGTAGCATGTGACAATGTTGCATGTGGTACCTTTACACTCTATTCAATGTGTCTTACAGACTGAATATTGCCAGAACTAGAGCTATTATTTTGATGGATTATAGAAATCTCTTGCAAGAAGGGTTTGACTAGAGGAGGTAACTGATTCAGCAAACAGACCGCTAGTTGATCTATAAAAAGCTTGTTTGCATTCAGTACAGATGCCATCGTTATTAACCACTTTCAGCCTCTTTAAGAGCTAAATAATTTTGCAATGCATCATTGAACATTCAGTTGCCTCTACAACAGATGGTTCCAAAGGTCCATCTGCTCACAGCAATGTTTTCAACAAGCCCCCTTCACCTTCATCAAAGTGCATTTTATGTTCTGCACAGGTTCTTTTTCTGTAAGCCCAGGAATGGTTCCAACACTCTAACATCGGACTGGAACAAGGAAATTTAAAGAGGTGATGGCTTTTGATGTTGTTTTATAAAGTAATGAATAAAAATGAGTAGTATTAAGTATTAGCATGGTAAAGGTTTCAAAAGATAACCCAGACATTGTTTTTCACTTCTTAAAACATTAATATGGCACTCACCATGCAAACAGTGGCAGGGCCAGCACCCCCTCCAAAATTACCCCCTGGACACACACAATATGGCTGATGAAAGCTGCCTGCCTTGGCCTGCTTCAAATCAATCCACCACGTGTATTTGATACATATATTTTAACTGCAGGACCATAACTGGGAGGGCTGTGGTACTGATGCACAACTTTGACCTACTAGAGATGGACAAGAACCGAGTTCGAAACTGAGTTTCAGGTGAACTTTAACAGTTTGAATGGACCCAAACTACTCTGGATTTACTGTTCTCCAGTTCGAAAACGAACTAAAATTTATGAAGTTCGGACATCTCTATGACCTACAGGTCCATGACCTAAGACTCCCGGCTTTCCCTCCCCCTGGAATTCGCAGTCACACGGGTCACCCATATCAAAGGCCGGCCCTGCACAGTGGTGGTTATAGTTTAGCAGATGAATAAGCACAATTATAAAGGTCTATTTATTCCTTGACACAGAGATTGAAGAGACAGAAGATAATAAGAGGTACAATATATGAAGCCTCAATAAATATCAAACTACTGGTTCTCCGATTGAAACTTTGTCGCCATAACTAAGGACAAAATTTGCATGAACTATTAAAATTCCGATCATCACAACCAAGTTTCTAGAAACTTGGAAAACTTCCATGTGTTCTTTATACAATGAATTTGATAAATGTTTCTATTGTTTTTTTATCACCAATTAGAAATAACTGCAATTGTATCCATATGGCCTAATTTAAACACAAACCTCTGCATTCTTAATTACACCTGATGATCTACTCATTGAATAAAATTCTGGTCTACACCAAAATTACAAACATTGCATATGCCCATTTCTGAACCTTCAAAATAATAATAAACCAAAGTAATTGAAACTGCCGCCCCCCTCCTCCTTCAAAAGAAAAGAATCAAATGTGTGTATTGTCCCCAGATCTTGGAGGAGATCATCCTGGGTCTTAGAGGTTCTATTTTGTTAAAGAATTAATAATGCAATAAATTACTTTTGTTGTTTAGTAGTTGATGTACCATTTACCTCCTTCCATGGAAATGTATACGTATGTACAGAAACTGAAAACTTGCCAAGAGTTGTTAAATAAGAAACAAAACCCCAAAATACCATTAGATTTCCCACCAAATAATATTATCATAGTTGCCTTCTCTAAACCTTTTTTGTTATGGCTTTTCAACATTTCTCCCATTGCAACTGTATTGCTGGTAGAATCTCCATTCAATTGTATTACAGGCAAAGTTTCTACTTTGGAATACACAGATACAGAAGCTATAATGTGGTTATATAATAATAAATATGGTCTAAAAAGCATTTATCTTGATTAATACGGCAGAAACCACTGATTAAAAACATTTGCTTTTCAGTTATTTCTAACCAAAGATACACATGTGTAAAATAAGTAAAATTATTCATTACATCAAGTCAACCACAGCATTGGAAAATACAAAATAGCTAATTGGACAGTTCCTCACTTTTTCCCAGAAAGGAGCACACAGAGCATGCCTGTCCCACTGGGTGAAGATAGGGTGGGGTATCTTTGGTTTTAAATTTCTGAAAAAAGCAATTAGTATTGGAGTAGTACTCTGGAGTAGAGATGGACTAGAACTCGAACGAATTAGGACTTCTTGAACTATCCCGGACCCGGATTTTCGATATTTTCGGACTTTCGATAAATATTGAATGTTCGACCGTTCGAATGTGCGAGTAAAATTCCTATTATAGCTATACGCGAGCATTGAATCTACTAGTAAAGTGTCCATTGAAGCCTATACGCGAACATCGAATCCGCAAGTAAAATGTACATGGTACCTAGACACGAACGAGCTCGAAAATAGCACAAGTGAGAGTAAAATAGATTTTTCGAATGTCCTGGATATTCGAACATGTTCCCCAGACCATTTCCCAGGTCCCACAGCCATTTACATTAAGTTACCATTGATATTTTAATTGTATTTCATTAGAACTTTTCGAACCATTTGATGGGTCCGTTTTCGAACTTTCGAACTTTCCATATAGTTTGAAAGTTTGAAAACGGACCGAACTTTCTAAAGTTCGGCCATCTCTACTCTGGAGAACTAAACTGCTAAACTAAGTTAAAATAAATGCTCCTTCCCTTCTTAGGTTGGTCATCAATAGACTTGAACAGTAATGATGTTAAAGGGCATGTCCACCCCCAAAACTTAAATTTGCCACACTGCTGGCCCCACTGTGTAGTGTTCAAAAATCCTTACCTTTCCTCTTAGCTCCTTATGGTTCTCCTACAGGGCCTGTTCAAAGTCCAGTATCTGCTACTTCCTTGTTGGAACTCTGGAATGCACAGGGGAGCTCCCCCCCCCTTCCTTCCCTCCCGATCCCTGCCTTTATCTTTAAAAAAAAATAAATCTTTTTTGTAGTGTTGGGCAGCCTGCCCCAACCCTAACCACCAGGTCTATAACATTAAAGGGTATCTCTACTTCAGAACATCGAATTTTCAATAATGTTACCTTTTGAAAGAGCAAAAGCACACAAGTTTAAAACTTTTTCAAATTTGGAATTGGAACTGTATATTCTGAGAAACCTTAATTTGAATTGAATTTGAACAGCGTGTACAGGGGAAAAAAATGATGTGTGTGACCCATCCCCTGACCTCTAAGGATTTCCCTCCAAGAATGCAAATAGACTGTGGCTGACAGCCCACTTACCTTTGTATCAAGTAAATCACCTTGCAGCCAGCAGAAGAGAGAAGGAAAAAACTAACACTGCAATTGTTGTGCTGTTTCATGTAAAATTACAGAAATAAACCTATATGGGTGATGCCACGTTACAACGCACCATAAACGCACAGGCTTTCCGGTATTATAGTGCGTATCTTTGTGCTCTTGCACTACAATCCCACAAAGAATTGGTCGCATGCACTTCCTTCAAGGAAACCACTTTTTATGAAGCAGGGAGAGGGGCCCCATTATAGTTATGCTGGGGGGCCAGTCATTCCTAGAATCCTTTTAATATTTAAAGAAAATAGCAGCGAATGAGATTTGCCCGGCCTGAAGTTTAATTGATTTTATTAATAAACCATCAATTGTGGATTTAAATCTCCTGCAAGTTTTCCAGTCATCTCTGATAGCTTTTCATTAATTTATTTATTTAAAACCCCTCGGCATCCAATGAGGGTTAAACTCAGGCGAAAAAAACTTTCACGGCCAATTTCAATTATTTTAGTACATGAAAAATATAATAATGTCTGTTTCCCCTTTAACTATTTGAACATTGCCCCCTATTCCTCCTGGAATTCGACGGTGGTGGGGAAGGTTTACTCCACGCGACCATTTCAAATAATGAAGTTTTTAAAGCAGAGAGACTGACAAGTTAATTATCCTTTGTAAAATGGGACAATTTGAACTGTGTCTTTCCATCACATATTTTTTTTTGATAGACCAAGTAGCTCCCAAGGAACCCAGTTGCCATAAAAGAACTAATCCACTCTGTTTTTTCTCTATGACTCTTATTCCCCAACCCACCCCCCACTGGGCCTTTCCGATATATTGCAATTGTTTAGGGTCTTTATTTTTTGGTTTCCCATTCAACAGATTACACTTTGTAATAAATTCAGCAGTATTTTGCCTCCATATGTTGGCTGACAGCTCTCTCAAATAACTGATGGCTAAATTTAAACTCTGATGAAAATTAACCCAAGTGTTAAATGCAAACAGGAGTCATTTGGATGAGAATGAACAGCCATGGCAGATGCCAAACAGTAGAAAATGCTTGTAAATTAATGGAGCCTCACAGGTGACAAGCTGTCAGATAGTTTGATGGCTCTTACTAGTGTTTTAGTCCCAATGAAGTTAGCCAGAGGGCAGCACGGACAAGTACCGCTTTTCAAAAAGACCGCGGGATACTTGACAGTAACGTTAAGTAGGATCATGTAGAGTTCATGGTCAAATAAGAACAATTTTGCAATGCTTTGCACTATCCCGAGATTTACACACACACAGTTATAGTAGAGCCTAAATCTCAATTTAGTTGACTTAGGGTAAAATATGGCTCCTGTAAGTATTAAAGGCAACAATATGTTATTATTATGATATTATTGACCAAATATTAACCATGCATAATTATTGTATTTTTGGTTTGTTCGAAGGAAGATAGTGTGCAAAAAAAGAAGATAAAGAAAACAATTGTGCAAAACTGGTTTAACTACATTTTTATTTGCTGTTTTACATAATAACATTGTATTCATTATATCCTTATAAATGCTGCTTTAGCTACAGTATGTTTTACATGACATTGGAATATAACATTACAAAAGGGGGGTACACACAGTACCAATCTGCAAGAATCTGTCTGTCATCTATGACAGATGGGAGTACACACAGCCACGATCTCCCTATATAAAGTGTACATAAAGTATAGGGAGAACATTTGTGACTGCCATACTGTCTACGATCGAGGCCGACTGTCCTTATGACGGGTTTCCGATGCTGGCGTCAAAAGTTCAGTATTGACGGGATTGGTCCTATATCACTTATGTGTGTACCCAGCTATACATAGTACCATGGTACCCATCTTCCACAGATTAGATAATGCTTCCATTAATAGAGGTGCACCTGAAGTATGTAATGTACAAAACATGCAGTGCTTGTTCAGTGGCAAGCGCAGGATTTTCAAAGGGGGGGATTCCTAAATGGGTTACCACTGAACAAGCCCAGAAGGAGGTTCAAGACCGAATACATTCATGTGTTCTATTATATACGGATCATGTAATAATATTATATATAATTTCTATTTGCCATGATTATCATCACAGTTGGCCAATACACATATTCCCTTTACTTTTGTTATACAGTATATACTTACTAAGGCTGGGTACACACAAACAGATATTTCCTAAAATATCTGAGGTGATTTCGGCAGTGGCAGTGAACGCTGTGGTCCATAGGAGACATTTGCTGTGGCCGACCATTATATAGTGGTGAAAGGTCAGGGGAGAAAATGTGTCCGTTTGTACCCAGCCTAACATTCTGTTTTACTGATAAATCCACATTTATATTACGTTACCATTAAAGCTGTGACACTGACGGTGGATCTGACAAAATTTGCAGCTGCAGGGTTAATGTTGATACAGATCTGTATGCTGCTGTCAATCACAGGGCAGACTGGACACATTTTTGAAACATACAAATGCTGTATGCTCACTCACAGTTCAATTACCAATGTAACAATCTATATAACAGTCTATGTAACAATCTATATATAACAATCTATGTAACAGTCTATGTAACAATCTATATAACAATGTAACAATCTATGTAACAGTCTATGTAACAATCTAATTTAACAATCTATGTAACAAGTCTATGTAACAACTATTGTAACAATGTAACAATCTATGTAACAGTCTATGTAACAATCTATATACCAATGTAACATCTATGTAACAGTCTATGTAACAATCTATATAACAATGTAACAATCTATGTAACAATCTATATAACAATGTAACAGTCTATGTAACAGTGCTTGTGAAGGTTCTCATTCATCCAGGTCATGGTATATCTGTTGTATTCAATTAGATCAACTGGACTTGAAATGTAGTTCTTGAAGACGTTTCGCTAGTCATCCGACTGGATTTCTCAATTCAGAATGACTTGTACAAGAATCTGTGGCAATTATGTACCCTGGAAAATCCCAATTAGCATATCACAGCCAGGTGTTAAGGGTGTGATTGGATAGTAGCTAAGAGGTGTTATAGGAACGCCCAGAGTAAGGTGTTAAAACAGCATTGTACATGGCAGACAGTTGGTGTCGAACCCCCCCACCTCTATTTAGGCTTGGTTTCTTTATTTTCACATAAATGGCCTCCTTAACACCTCTCTTGAACCAGTCACGTTCCTTCGCCAGTATGTTAACATTACAATCTTCAAAGGTATGTCCTTTATCCTTAAGATGCAGATACACGGCTGAGTCCTGACCCGAGGAATTGGCTCTTCTGTGCTGGGCCATACGTTGATGCAGTTGCAGTTTGGTCTCCCCCACATACAAATCAGAGCATTCTTCACTGCACTGCACTGCATTTCTTGTGTTTAGGTATTGGGTCTTTCGGATGTACCAATTGCTGCCTCAGTGTGTTGTTCGGTTTAAAGCAGACAGGGATACGATGTTTTTGAAAATTCTTCTTAATTTCTCGGAGACCCCTGCTACATATGGGATGACCATGTTCTTCCTCCTGTCTTGCTTTTCCCCTTCACTGTTGGTATTTGTGTTCTTTTCTTTCCTTCTACTTCTTTTGACAAAGGCCCAGTCTGGATATCCACAAGTTTTAAGGGCTCCTCTGAGATGTTTCATTTCTTTAGCCTTCGCCTCTGTGCTAGTGGGGATGTTCTCGGCTCTGTGTTGCAGGGTTCTTATGACACCCAGCTTGTGATCTAAAGGGTGGTGGGAGTCAAACATCAAATACTGATCTGTGTGTGTTGGTTTTCTGTAAACCTCTACTTCCAGTTTACCATTTTTCTTAACTTCTACCAAGCAGTCCAAGAAAGCCAGTTTGTTGTTTTGTACCTCTTCCCTTGTGAATTGAATGTTTTGGTCTACCACATTAATGTGTTCTGTGAAAGCTTGTACTTCCTTCTGGTGGATTTTAACCCAGGTGTCATCAACATATCTGAACCAGTGGCTGGGTGCTATGCCCTTAAAGGTATTAAGCGCCTGTGTTTCTACCTCCTCCATGTAAAGGTTGGCCACAGTAGGTGAAACTGGAGATCCCATAGCACATCCATGTTTTTGCTTATAGAACTTATCCCTGTATTTGAAATAGGTGGTATTCAGGCACAAGTCCAACAAGGAACACACCTGTTCTGGGTTGAGATCAGTTCTGCTGGTAAGAGTGCTGTCTTGGCCCAGCCGTTTTCTCACCATGTCAACAGCCTCCTTGGTGGGTATACAAGTGAAGAGAGATGTCACATCATAGGACACCATAGTTTCTTCTACACCAAGTACTATATCTTCAATCTTGTTGGTGAAATCCTGAGAGTTCTGGATGTGATGCTTAGAACTTCCCACCAAAGGTCCTAAGATGTTAGCTAGATATTTTGCCACCTTGTATGTTACAGAGTTGATGCTGCTGACTATAGGTCTTAGTGGGGCCCCTTCCTTATGTATCTTTGGGAGTCCATATATGCATGGATGTGCCTCACCAGGGTAGAGGCGATGATACATTGCTCGGTCAATGGCTTTATCCTTTTGAAGCTGTTGTAGTAAGTCTATGACTCTTTTCTTGTAACGGCTGGTGGGATCCCTTGTTAAAGCCTCATATGTGTTGTTATCGGCCAGGAGCATGGTCACCTTATCATGGTAGTCTGAGGTGTTGAGTACCACTGTGCATCTTCCTTTACCTGCCGGTAGAATGGTGATACTGGAATCTTTCTTGAGGGATGTTAAGGCTCTTCTTTCCTGTGTAGTCAGGTTAGATGAAGGAGTTTTAGCACTGGCTAAGGCTGCAGATACCTTAAGGTGAAGTTGTTCTGCCTCACTCTGTGATACCTTATTACTGTGGAAAGAGGCTTCTGTGGCTGCTATAATATCCACCACAGGGATGGCTTTAGGGGTGATGGCAAAATTCAAGCCCTTACCACGGACTTCCATTTCTGGCTGGGTCAGGGTCCTGTTAGACAAGTTTCTCACCCATTCCTCCTTGTTTGATGAAGTGACACTTCCCTCCTTTTGTATCCAAGGTAGTTGTTCTCCTTTGGGGCTGTTCTGGGATGACAGAATAGAGAAGGTTTTTTAACACCTTACTCTGGGCGTTCCTATAACACCTCTTAGCCACTATCCAATCACACCCTTAACACCTGGCTGTGATATGCTAATTGGGATTTTCCAGGGTACATAATTGCCACAGATTCTTGTACAAGTCATTCTGAATTGAGAAAGCCAGTCGGATGACTAGCGAAAGGTCTTCAAGAACTACATTTCAAGTCCAGTTGATCTAATTGAATACAACAGATATCTATGTAACAGTCTATGTAACAATCTATATAACAATGTAAACAATCTATGTAACAGTCTATGTAACAATCTATATAACAATGTAACAGTCTATGTAACAATCTATGTAACAATCTATATAACAATGTAACAATCTATGTAACAGTCTATGTAACAATCTATATAACAATGTAACAATCTATGTAACATTCTATGTAACAATCTATATAACAATGTAACAATCTATGTAACAATCTATATAACAATGTAACAATCTATGTAACAGTCTATGTAACAGTCTATTTAACAATGTAACAATCTATGTAACAGTTTATGTAACAATCTATATAACAATGTAACAATCTATATAACAGTCTATGTAACAATCTCTTTAACAATGTAACAATCTATGTAACAGTTTATGTAACAATCTATATAACAATGTAACAATCTATGTAACAGTTTATGTAACAATCTATATAATAATGTAACAATCTATGTAACAGTCTATGTAACAATCTATTTACCAATGTAACAATCTATGTAACAGTTTATGTAACAATTTATATAACAGTGTAACAATCTATGTAACAGTCTATGTAACAATCTATTTAACAATGTAACAATCTATGTAACAGTCTATGTAACAATCTATTTAACAATGTAACAATCTATGTAACAGTCTATTTAACAATGTAACAATCTATGTAACAGTCTACGTAAAAATCTATATAATAACATAGCATTCTATGTAACAGTCTATGTAACAATCTATATAAAAATGTAACAATCTATGTAACAGTCTATGTAACAATCTATGTAACAGTCTATGTAACAATCAATGTAACAATCTATGTAACAGTCTATGATGTAACAATCTATGTAACAGTCTATGTAACAATCTATATAACAATGTAACAATCTATGTAACAGTCTGTGTAACAATCTATATAACAATGTAACAATCTATGTAACAGTCTATGTAACAATCTATATAACAATGTAACAATCTATGTAACAGTCTATGTAATAATCTATATAACAAAGTAACAATCTATGTAACAATATATGTAACAGTCTATGTAACAATATATGTAACAGTCTATGTAACAGTTTGGGTAGCAATCTATGTAACAGTCTTTGTAACAATCTATGTAAAAGTCTATGTAACAGTCTATGGACACCTTGAGAAGTAGAACAGCATGGGCACCTTGAGAAGTAGAACAGCAGACTGCACTGAGCAGACAGAGAGGGGGGATTCCAGGCACCAGTAATCCCCCTAAACATGCCCCAACCAGTAATCCCCCTAAACATGCCCCAGCTTGTTCTTCAATAAAGTTGTTTGACTTAATGTAAAAATGGACTACAATGCCTCTCTGCAAATTAGCCTATTTTAGCACATTTCTAAGTTGCATGCAGGGCAGTAGGCACAGTGGCACTGTTGGGTAGTGCAGATTTGTTCAATAACCTTCTATGCACACAACTATTGGTGGAGTAAAGCACATTTAGAAATACATCCTTATGTGTCTCCTTGGTATTTAGTAGAGATGGCCATCGAAATTTTCGAAAAATCTGGAAATTTTGAAAATTCAAGAATTTTCGAATATTCTTGAAAATTAAAATTTTTGAAAATTTGGCAAAAATGATACAGTAACTTGCTGTAAAGGGCCCTGGGAAATGGTCCTGGGAACTTTCTAAAAGAATCTGATTGCAACCAATTCTGATTAGTTACAATCAGAATGTTCAGAAATGAGGACCAGAACTATGTAGCCCATCCATTATAGTGCACTTCTGGTGCTGTACATGCCTTTTGCCCATTGGAATGCTCTCAATCCAGGGGCAAGCACAGGACTGTTAGGGGGGGGATTTCTGATGAAGCACAGTAGGAAGTTCATGACTAGAGATGGACTAGACCCAAACTTAAACACAAGCTTTAAAAGTTTAAACTATTCCGGTATTTGAACTTCCGAACTTTTAATGATGATTGAATTTTCGATAATTATTGAACGTTCAAATTCATGTTCCCAGACGGGTAGCGGTCACCTTCCCCCTCCATTATCGGAGCTCCATGTCAGCGGCCTTTCAGCATGGTGCCGCAGTCCTTGAAAACATATACACTGCAAATAATGGGCTTCAAGCTTTAGGGTTTTAAAACTTCACCTTTATTTGTAAGCAATTCTGATTGGATACATTAAAATTATTTCAGAAAGAAACTGATTGGTATACTAACCAATAAGATTCTTTTTCAATCAGAATTGGTTACAATCAGATTGATCTGTTCCCCAAACCATTTCTGAGGTCCCAGAGTCATTTACAGTAAGTTACTTTATAATTTTTTACAAAATTTTCGAAAATTTCTTGAAAACTCGAAAATTCCTTGGAAATTCTCGAATTTTCGAAAAGTATTTAACGCGGCTCGAAAATATAATGCGGAAGCATGAAAAAAAGTGCGATCATGAGGAAAGTTTTTTTTTTAGTTCTGGGTATATGTAGGTGTTCCCCAGACCATTTCCCAGGTCCCAGAGCCATGTACAGTAAGTTACCATTGCTGTTTTACCTTCTATTTAGGCGGATCTGTCCACAGGTGGAACGGATTTTAGCAGTTTCAGCCATCTCTAGTATTTAGGTTAAAGCACATAAAAGATAACATGTTGCTTGAACTCTAATTTATGCCCATCCATCCAGGTTGATGTGGCCAAACATTAGTAAACTTACCTACCAACGCTCCTGTGATGTTATGATAAACACCTGGACCAATCATTTTGTGATTGATTCTTAGGAAGGTGAGGAGGTAATACTGCCTGTGTTATTAGGTATTAGATAAGTGCATGAACAGTATAGCTGGGCACACACATTAGAGATAAAGAGCCAATCCCAACGGTACAAACGACATTGACCCGCTATGAAAAGCGTCGGCAATAAAAGTTCAGCATCAGCAGTGGAACCACATGTTACGAATCATTACACAATCATTAGGTGTATGGCAGTCCTGAGCATTCTCCCTATAGTTTATATAGACTATATACTTTATATAGGGAGAACGCTTGTGAATGTGTGCAGCTACATTTTCAAAGACCACAAACAGAATCTTTAACATTCTATCTGTCATCTTTAAAAGATCGGTACTGTATGTACCCAGCTTAAAGGAGAACTGTAGTGTATATAAAGTTTAAAAAAAACAGTTAAAATGAAATGTACCTGGGGCAGGGAGGTAGGATTGGTAGTTTCTACTTTCCAATATTATTTCTATATGGAGCGGTAGCATGAAGGAAACTGCTTCTGCCAGGCTTCCGGAGTGCTTCAGCACTATCTTTAATACAGGAAGGCCCAGGGCACTAACCTGGCAGATGAAAACTGTATGTGCTGTAGCTCCTCAATGAAACAATATTGAGAGGTGAGAATGATCAATCCAACCTCCCTGTCCCAGGTACTTTTTTTTCTAATAAGTTCATTTTTACAGTATAGTTGTCCTTTAAGGCCAGCATTTGCCTGCAATTGACAAAAGCTATGTTAACAAGTACCATTGGCATTTATAATAGGGATTTAATTTTACTTAGATTTGAAGTTTTAAAAATGTTGTTAGGAAATGAACTTGACATTGAGACTAATTAGACCACAATCAATATGAAGGTTTTGCTTGTGGTTTCAAAACCAGACTGCAGTCCATCGGTTATATTTTACATAGATTTAAAATGACTTTTAAATCCAAAATAAAACCCACAGATCAGCGTGTCATGGTTGATATACTTGCAAAAGGGACTGATCTGTTTTAATGTACAGTAGCTCCTGAGCTCCTGAAATCTTAACTCAAGCTTTGCTGCTCACAGCCAATACTGTCGGGAAAGGCAAGCACTAGAGAGACGGTGACCTCCCCATCAGCCACTGTCTGCTCTTGTCGCCTTTTTTATTATTCATACTTGCCTGAAGACTTCCAGCTCTTTCCCTCCACTTTACGGAATCCCTAACCCAATCCTTTCATATTTTTTAACAGTTCTATTTCGTCTTATCTTGGGTTAAAAATCAATGAGTCCACAAAAAACATCCTTTATGAGGAAATTGAATTTTTGATTCAGCATTTTATATTGTTGGGTGTGTTAAATTATGTAGACACTGTGCGGATATACAAGATAATTTAGTAAATTCTTTAGTATAATAAAGTACCTACAAAGTAGAGATGGACTAGAACTTGAACTAGAACCCGAGCCGAACTATTCGGGTTCGAACGGACCCGGACTTCTCAAACTATCTCGGACTCTTGATATTTTCCGGACTTTCGATAATTATTGAATGTTCGACTGTTCAATGCTCGTGGATTCGAGAATTATCGAAATTTAAAAAAAATTATGCCCACATCTGCAAAATCAATGGCAGCTATTTTGAATATTGCCACCCCCCTGGGTATAAAAGGCAGTGTGACCAGCGCCATTTTGTGTGTTGGAGTGTGTTTAGTGGAGACCTGACAGTGTTGGAGTTGGAGAGATTTATTTGCACTTTTTGAGCTTTCTGTGTGTGGATTTCAATGTGGTGGTTTAGGACTTGTTGTTAACCACCCCATATTCACACATCTTGAGACCCAACAGTCCTTTTAAGGACTAACCTTGTGAGACCCAAAAGTCCTTTTAAGGACTAACCCCCCGTTAAGTCCTATGGGCAATTTTTGTGTTAGACCTTTTAGAGGTCTAGGTGTCCTGTTTTTTTGTTTGTTTCTGTATCTGTGTGTCAGTGTCTGTGTGTTTGTGTAACTGACAGTGCTGCCTTTAGCAGCAATCAGCAGCTTTTGCTGTCAGATTTGCTGTTTGCTGTCAGTTGTGTCTGTGTCATATTTGTGCTTTAAGTGTACATTTTTTTTATCTGTTTGTGTAAAAAAAAAAGCTTTGTGTCTATTTGTTTGCTTCTCTGTGTGTTACTGTGTGTGTTTTGTCCTTTGTCTGTGTCGTTTTGTCACTTGGTGTTTTGTGTTAGTTTATTGTGTGTGTGTGTATATATATATATATATATATATATATATACATAGGTGTTGACACTTGCTTGGAACTTGGGACTCCACACTAGGGTTAATTGTCTCTATGGTAATTGAAACATTAGGTCACTTCCTGTCTATATACTATATAATGTTGAGAAGTAATGTATGTTATTGTATAGTCACATGTTACTTGAGAAAGGGCGCTGTGATGCCCGAAACGTCGCCTGTTGTTGAACTCACCACGCTGAGGGCACTCATGGGTCTTCACAAAAGGTAAAATCATACCAAACCAAGTGTCGGAACTTCAAAGATCAATGCATTTCGGCTATCAAGGAAGTCGGCATCAGGAGCCCTTAGAGTGTGAGCACGAGCCTGAACCTAGAGGCAGGACTGGGGCCCAGGGTAGGGGCAGAGGCGGTGCATCTAGTGCTGCTCGTGGAGGTACAGCCCCAATGCCACCTGGCACCAGTGCCCCACAACAGCAAGTGACCTCTGCTCCAGTGTATGCCAGTGGCTCTGCTGTGTGGGAATTCTTTTCATTGGCTCCCGGTGACAACAAGGTTGCAGTGTGCAGTCTGTGCCTGCAACGTGTTAGCCGTGGAAAGAATGCAGCAACTCTGGGCACCTCTTCTATGAGGAGGCATATGATGCTCCACCACTTTGCCTGGTGGGAGCAGTCAACCCCCAGGGAGACCCATTGTGTCTGGCTTAGAATCAGTGTTAGAACCACTATCCAAGTATATTGACTCATACCTCCAACCATTAGCAGCACGGATTACCCACTGTCTAAAAGACACCACAGATCTACTTAATAGACTACGTACACTGGGCCCATTGAACTCTGAAACATATCTATGTACCATAGATATACAAGCACTCTACACCTCAATTCCACAAGATGAGGGTTTAGCCACCACTGAAGAGTGCCTACTTGACACAAACTTACCAACACCAAAAATATATTTCTTGTTGGACTGCCTAGAGCTAGTACTTAAGAAAAACTACTTCAGATTCTTAAAACAATACTATTGGCAACTACAAGGCACCTCCATGGGCGCCACAGTAGATCCGTCCCTCGCAAACATATTTGTCAATAAACTTGAGAAACAGATGTTCATCCATAACCCAGCATACCACCACCACATCAAAGGATACTACAGATTTGTAGATGATATCCTGATCATTTGGGAAGGCCGTCCCTAAACTGTGAGAAATGGTTGAGGAAGCAAACAAGGTACATCAGTCCATCAAGTTTACTTACAACACCTCACAAACGGTAATGCCATACCTTGATGTACTCCTAACAATCCAAGGTACACAATTAACAACTAACCTGTATAGGAAACCTACTGACAGGAACAATTTACTCCATGCCAGTAGCTTCCACCACCCCAAAGTCTTTAAAGGCATACCGAAAGGCCAATACATGAGGGCAAAGAGAATCATTTCTACCGACACAGAATATATGGCCACAATGTTGAATCTTAACCAAAGGTTTACACAACGAGAGTACGACAAAACTACCATACAAAAAGCTGAAAACTACACAGCCACCCTCACTAGAGAACAATTATTAGTTAACAAAACCAAAGAGACCACAGGAAAAACGCTGACATTAGTGTCCACGTATAACCAACACAGTCGGACCATCGAGAATGTCCTGAAAAGACATTGGCCGATGCTTCAACAAGATCCCAAGTATGGACACCTGTTCCAAACCCCAATAAGGTTTTGCTACAAGCATGGCAAAAGCATCAAAGATAAACTGTGTCCTTCCGACTTACAGCGGGACCACCAGAACCCCATGACACGAAACGCAAGGGGACATTCCCCTGTATGAATTGCAACTGCTGCAGCAGTATAATAAAGGGGAACCACATACACCACCCAACCAGGGGGTACAAAATACCACTGAATAAGTATGCTACTTGTGAAACAAAAGCGGTTATCTACATGTTAAAGTGCCCATGTGGCAAAGTGTACATTGGGCAGACGGGTAGACCAGCAAAAATACGCATCCAAGAGCACAAAGGTAACATTAGAAATTATGTTGCCAATACCCATACTGACACTTCTGTATCCAAACACTTGGAAATGAAATGAAATGAAACATAATTTGTCACAATTACGATGGTGTGTACTAGATACTGTGAAACTAACTTTAAGGGCTGGGGACCTCCCCAAAATGTTATTACAGACTGAAGCAATATGGATCAAAAGGCTAAACAGCATGTACCCAGCAGGACTAAATGATTGTTGGTCGATAAAACCGTTTTTATGATATATCACTCACATTGTGTTGTTTATGTCCCCACCAGGAACCCTGGAATTCACCTGCAGTACCAACAAACATAGATTGGATAAGTATAACAGTTACTGTTAGAGTTGGTACTACGTATATTGTACATGTATATATGTATATATTATAATCTCCTAGACTGACACATGTTTCTCAGAATGTGTCCAAATTGTAACGATTGGGTTGTATGATAAATATGTCACTTTCTAGATTGTTTACATTCGCTCGGACATCTCGCACGCGGTGGTGGATTGTGTTACCATGGATATTTATTGGACTTTTTATGGACATGGCTCTTCAGCCAATTAAAAGGGGGGTGGGTATTGTGGGAGTATTTAGGGAGGTCACTGAATGGTGTTTGCATACACTTGATAAAGACCCGGCTGTGGGTCGAAACATGTCGGTTTAATAAACACTCTGTGTTCGCAGTTTCCTCTGCGTGGCGTCCACTTCCTTTTCATATGTTGATATTTCCACACTGCGGGGTACGGAGCAGTAGGAAGGAGTGACCCAATAAACAGTGTCCTGGCAGCGAAGCATATACAGTTCATTTATATTTCTGGTGGGAGCAGTGGTCAGGGAACGTGCAGGCACCCACGCGTTACATTCCTCTTGCCCCTTCCCTGTTCCTCCCCCTCCAGCCGCATCAGCTGCTTCCTTGGTGGAAGTAAGGGAGGAGAGACAGCCTTTAGCCTCAGTACACAGTGTTAAGAGGCCTCTTGACACTGCTGCTGGGTTGTCAGATAAAAGGCAGGTCTCTCTTCCCCAGTTGTTGGAGTGGAGGCAGAAATTGTCCCCCAGTCACCCCCAAGTTCAGCGTCTCACAGCCAGCTTAGCCAAACTCCTACGAGTGCAGCTGCTACCATTCAGCCTGGTAGACAGTGCAGCGTTCAGAGCGTTTGTGGCCATTGGCACACCACAGTGGCAGGTGCCTGGCCATAGGTACATTGCCCAGAAGGCAGTACCAGGCCTGCATGACCATTTGCAGGGCATTATATCTGCTTCACTGGACCACATTACTATGGACACGTGGTCCAGCAAGTACGGCCAGGGGTGGTATGTCTCAATCACCGCTTAGTGGGCCATTCTGCTAGCTGGCAGAGACGCGGCACGGTGAGATGGTGGTACCACCACATATTGGGGATACACCAGTCTCCACCCCCCCTCCTCCGGTAAGTCCTCTTCCCAGACAGCCCTGTGCCCCCCCCCAGAGAATATGCTTCATGCCAGGTAAGATGGTTCCCCGCTGACCTCACACCACCTCTCAATAGGTAAGGTAGTGTGTGACAAGGTCACCAACATCCTGTCTGCCCTTCGCTTGGGCAGAGTCACACATGTTCCTTTCCTGGCACATGTTTTCAACCTGGTTATCCAGCGGTTCCTCACCAATTACCCTGGTCTGCAGTAGGTACTGAGGATGGCTAGGAGGGTGTCCAGTCACTTTGGGTGGTCCTACACGGCCACAGCTCATCTGGCCAAGTTTCAGCAGCAGAACGGTCTGCCGCAGAGTCGCTTGATTTGTGACACCCTCACCCGCTGGAACTCTAGTCTTATGATGCTGCTGAGGCTGCTCCAGCAGAGGCTAGCCATCATGGACTACTTGTATTAATATGAGACTAGATCAGCCTTTGGGGACTTGGGATTTCTCTTAACCAGGCAGTGGCTAATGATTCGGGATGCCTGCCGTGTCCTCGCACCATTTAAGGGGGGCCACCAGGATGGTAAGCCGTGATGATGCCACCATAGCGCATACCATCCCACTTGTGTTCCTCCTTGAACACACCCTGCGTGGCATACTCGACAGGGCACTAGCTGCCGAGCAGCAGATACTGGAAGAGGAGGACGCCAAAACCGTGGTGTTCTCTGAGCCAGGGCATCACATTGCAGAGCAGCCGTCTGATGATGAGGAGGGGGATTTAGGTGATCTAGACAGAGAAGAAATTAGGCATCCTCTAGGGGGACATATCAACCCTCCCAAATACCACATGTCACCCGTGGTTGGAAAGTGATTGAGCCCGACACTATTGTCCTCAGTGACGATAAGGACATGGGGTCCTCTGCATTCGGCACTTTGCGGCATATGGGTATGCATAGGCTGCAATGCCTGTGCAAGGACTCCATGATTAAGGCAATCAAAGAGAAGTACTGGGTGGTCACCCTCATAGATCCCCGCTATAAGGGTAAAGTGCCGGAGTTCATTCCCGCATCTCAGAGGGAAAGCTGAATGCAGCAGTACGAGGCTACACTGCTACGTTGCCTCTGTTCTGCTTTCCCAGGTGCTGGCAGGCCTACAGAACCAGATGTTGGGAATGAGCAGGGCTCAAGTCCCCCTGTGCCTGAGAGGAGGGAGCAGAAGTTCTGGAGGCAGCCTTGCAGCTAACTTCAGGCTGTTCTTCCAACAACAGTTGCCAGGCACATCTACTGGCAACTCTATCAGGCAATTCCTGACACAATTCACAGACTACATCAGATCCAGGGCCGATGTAGTCACCTCAGAGACTGAGGATCCACTGGACTACTGGGTGGCGAGGTTGGATATATGGCCCGAGTTGGCACAGTATGCCATCGAGGTCCTTTCATGCCTGGCATCCAGTGTCCTTTAAGAGAGGGCCTTCAGTGCAGCGGGGGGTGCACTGAACTAAACTAAACACCATGGATCATGCACCTCTCCATGCGATTTAGTTTCCCACCATATCCACCTGCCCTGGCGTGATGGTCCCGGTGCTGGTGCTGGAGGTGCTGGAGGTGCTGGAGGCCTTGGTGGGGGTGTTGTAGGGGGTGATCCACCCTCCTCACTGCCAGAAACAGATCCCTCATCTGCAAATTTATATATAAAAAAGTAAATAATAATAATAAAAAATATTAATAATAAATAAAAAAGAATAATGTAAATATTTTTTATGTGTACTTGTCCTTTAACTAACATCTACTAACATTCACTAACAGTTACATTACAATTTACTAAGACTAAGGGGCATATTTATAAAAGAGCGAAAAGTAGCGAAATGTTTTCGCATTCGCTTTTCGCATGGGTTTTTGCCAAAAAGACAGTTAACGCTATTTATAAAGGTAGCGTTAATGAATGGCGAAACCGTTTCCGTGAGCTATCGCTAAACCCTTTTCGCCTAACTTCGCAATGGTAATTTTAGCGAAAAAGGAGCAAAAAGGCATAACGCGATTTATAAAAGAGCGAAAGGTGGTTTTTGCGTTAAAAAGAGCGAAAGATTAGCGCGACCCTGAAGGTGGTGAAAAGTCATTGTTTGAGCGAAAAGGCATTCTAATGGGTAATATGCCTTGAAAAAGCGAACGCGCATTAGAAGGGCGATCACGCATTAGAGTTTAATATGCCTTGGAAAAGCGACATTAGAAAGGCGATCGCGCATTAGAATGTAATATGCCTTGGAAAAGCGAACGCGCATTAGAAAGGCGAACGCGCATTAGAAAGGCGAACGCACATTAGAAAGGCGAACGCACATTAGAAAGGCGAACGCACATTATAATGGAATATGCCTTGGAAAAGCGAACGCGCATTAGAAAGGCGAACGCACATTAGAAAGGCGAACGCGCATTAGAAAGGTGAATGTGCAGTGCAAAAGAAAACTGTATTCCAATTGAGAAATTCTAAGAAGATTGACTAAATAAGACATGGCTGACTTCTTGGTAAATGTGAGGTGGCCATTTTGAACTTGACATCATTTTCTAGTGGGCTTTTCTGGTTTCGAATGGTTTTCACAATGCAGTCTTCTTAGATGCGTTAAGTTTTCGCTGCGATACTTTTCGCTCTTTATCGCTCCCGTTCGCCTTTTTCAGCCGCGAAGTGTGTTTTTTTCGCTTTTTTATAAATAAGGCGAAACGAAGCCCCAAATGGCGCTATTTTCGCTGCGATGTGCTGCGCTAATTATTTGGCGAAAAAGACAATCCTTTATAAATATGCCCCTAACTAACACTAACTAACACTATCATATGCACTTTGAGTCCTTTAGGAGAAAAGCACTAAAGGCCCCGCAATCATTTGTGGCGGTTTGCAAGGCGCTATCGCCAATCACAAGTGCTATAAAAGTAACAAGAAAAGTGCAGTAACTTCATATAGTGGTGATACATAGACAGAGCTTGTCAGAAAGATCTGCCGCAGAACCGCCTGGTTAGAGTGGTGCATAAGGTGGTTTTATACAACTCAATCACAGTTCAAATTTTATATATAAATGTGACACTTGCCTTGGACATTGGTCTGTACGTCCTGGACGAAGTTACGCCGCTGTCGCTTCAAGTCCGGCCACCTCTTTTGGAGTTGTGAGGTGGTCAGCTGGATTTGAAACTGCGTCAGCCCTTTCCACTGCAAGTGGCGCATAATGAGCCTTTTGAGCTCCTTTATATTGGGGTTGCCAATTGGCATCCCGTCATACCCCCGCCTGGTAAGGTATTCCACTACCAAACGCTGCCATTCCATGCTGGCCATGTTGTCTGTAGGCAACTAATAGTGGAATAACACACACCCACTTTCGAGGCTCAGTTTTAGAGCCTGGAAGTCAATGGGAAGAGGGGATTATAATCAAATGCAGAAAAATCGAATATGCAAGTAAAATGTCTATTATACCAATACGCGAGTAAATATCGTATTATCG